>JBBPBX010049081.1:0-25499 GCA_038048925.1 Garcialebias charrua
TTCTATAGGTACAGATCCCTATACCTAATTTATAGATTTGATCCACCCCTTAATTGGTAATTGTAGCTGATCTAAACCATGATAGCTTACATACCAGGTGCATATAGGTAAGGCTTAATGTAAAATCCCAATCATAAGCCCACCTTAAAAACCACATAAATGCATGACACATAGAACCAGAGTGGCACGGACTGGAAACCAACCAGCCTCCAACCATCGATGTGGGGACCTGCAGCTCCAACGCTTGGTCTTCAACCTTCATCCAAGGGCCGCCTCCTCTGCGTCAATCGAGGGATCCCCTCTACATGCTGATTATGAAAACAATTGTTGCTGATCAATCAACAAAACTAATCGTTGGATTTACTGCTGTGGAATTACCGCTGTGGATTATAAGACTTTGCTTTCCAAGGGATCACAGACTTTGTTTTCCAAGAGTTAACAGACTTTGTTTTCCAAAGGATTAAAAGCTTTTCGCAATGGGATTACCTACGAACAGTATGGAATTTCCAAAAACTTTATGGGATTATAATTTTTGATTTTTTTTCCACTTGCTGGATTACTTCAAGATCAAAGACAGTTCAAGGTTTCCTTTCGTGTTGGACCCCATCCCCAAGGACTGGCGATGGCTTCCAAAAGGGGGGAGATGTAGTGGACCTACCCAGGGTCAAATTAAGGTTTTTGAACTGTCCAGTGATGACCTTTACTGACCTCTCAGTAAAGCAAGACATTTACTACAAAATCATTCATTAAGCTGTAATCTGATAAATATAGTCACCAAAAGAGACTATTTCTATCTTTGATTTTAGGCTGATGTGATCAAAAGAATAATTTTATTTGTAAGAGCATCAGTACATTTTAATGTCAGATAAATCAAATACTCTGCTTAATTCAAAATGTTGTACATGGAGGATTTCTCCTCTCCTCTCGAACTTGCATGTGAAGATAAAAGGAACACTTTATCTCATTCATTTTAGCTTGAGCTCAGGACAATCTAGACACCCAAAGACTTTTGTTTTTGTCCTATTTAATAATCAAGCTATTATCATTAATAGGTCCCATATGTGATGCTTAATGACGTTGTTTTAATCAAACCAACAGTATTTTGTTAAAGTGTTAAAGCAAAGGAATCAGTTTTATGATAAAATGCTGACATCTGAAACTAACACTTTATCTTTCTGACAAACTAATCTTTTGACCCCCTTTCAACATGTTGATGTCATCCTCACATCAACTTATGATGCCATTCGGCCAATCAGAAAGAACACATTTTCTGGGTCACGTCTCAGTTAAAACCTTCACATCTTACTTTCTCTAGAAGTCTGCTGGAGTAAGCCTCAAACCATGGTCTTCTCCAAAGAACTGATGATCGTCTAGTCACACGCTAAGGACACGTCATTCAGTTAAAAGATTTATAACATGCCTGTTATAAATCTATTTCAAGCCGTGAAAAGCTCTCTTTTATTGACATTCCTTTAAGGAACGTCTTATCTTGGAAACACCACCAGGAGCTGCCGTTACTTCGGTTCGAGTCAAGGCGCACGTCTGGAGACGCTGAGAATGGTAAACGAACTGACCAAACTGGACCGAGGGAGACTGACCATCTTCACGAGGTAACAAGTCGTCAAATGCTTTGCCAAGGGTACCAACGTGTAGCTTTAATCGGCCGGAGAACTGCCATGTTTCTGGTTAAACACATCAAGATAACTCCCTGACTCTTAACTTTTCTTCCTCCATATTTCTCCTCCTAAATCTTTCCCTCTCAATCTTAAGCTGGAAACTATTTTAAGCTGAAATGCCCCTCAGACTAAATATGTGTAACATCTAGTATTTATGTCTGTTGTGTTAAATCAAGTGTGCTGACGTATTTGAATTGAAAGAAAGTGAAATCATGTCAATCAAGTGTAATGGTGTTAATTTAGTTGATTTATTTTAAATAAATGATAGTGTCTCTTTGACATATCAAACTAAGTTAACGTCTTTGTCACTTAATGGCTCTGTTTATTTATCCATCATAAAGATCACAGAAATATTGGGTAAACTGAAAAAGAACAGAATCCGTGAATTTACTATTCAATCTGAATAAGTAAATTAATTAAGATAAAGAGGTCAGTATTAATATTGACCTCCTCATTAATTCTTACAGCTGCCTTAATGTTGGTATAAAACGTTGCTCATAGTTTTACTTACCTGATTCTGGGAGTCGGAACCAGAGGAGGAGGCAGTGAAAATAGGCTGGCGCAGCACGTTAACCATGAGGCACTTTGTTACTTATACACCATGAATCCGGAGGTATTGGTCATGCACCCTCCTTTGTACAATATAAAATTATTGCAAGTGCTGCACTGAGCTGACTGGTCACTTATTTTATTAAAGTTAAGCCATGCTTTTGATTGTGGCCGTTCACTGTCCATAGAGGTGCACACACTTCCTGTGAATTCTTCTTCATTGGTGTTGGGCAGCTTCTTCTTCTGGTTGGCGGACTAAGCATTGAAATTAGGAATAAAAAAATAAAAAAGATGAATGATTCTGGGAGAATCGGAATGGTAGTCCCAGTTCCAATTGATTCTTGAGACCCGATGCCCAACCCTATCCTTGACTGTGTGTTAAGTTGGAGAAGGCTGCATGGGGGAAGTTTTTCCAGTGTGCCTGAAGCTGCTGGGGATTGAGAAGGGTAAGAAACATTTGTTTCTTATGGACTTGAAACCTGTTTTGGTTGGGTCTAACAATAATATTCCCAGAATATTGCTGTGCAGCTGGTGTTAGTGTGCACGAGGATCTACGAATGAGCCTGTTTGTTCATGCACTTTGTGTGGACTTGTTCCTGTTTAAAGTGCTTTATAAATAAAATGGTATGGTATGGTATGCAACTGGAGTGCCTGAGGTGCACACAGTAGCCTTGTAGATTTATTCATTTCTACATTTCTCTTGCTCAGTGGTGTTGCAAAACTCCTTCACCATTGCCAGACAAAACTGTACATCCAATGTTTTGCTCTGCAGTATTGAAAGAAGCCCGTTTGAATACTCAAAAATGCATTGAATGTGTGAAGCAAGAAACAAAACTGAAAAAATCATCAAGATACACTTTAAATCCATCCGCACAATGCACAACATCCTCATCATATTGATCACAATGGTCCAGTATGATTCCAGATCAAACAGCTCTTTCATGGCATCTCTCTTCTCAAAGACTGCACTGACTGCTCTGGAGGTGTACTGCCACCTTGTTGGTGCCACTCAAGGAAGATTTCATCCGGTAGCTTGGTGCGGTGTGGTGATCTGGAGAAAAATGCAGCAAGACCATTGAGGTGGGCAAAACATACAGGTGCTGGTCATGAAATTAGGTAAAGTTGATTTATTTCAGTAATTCCATTCAAAAAGGGAAACTTTTACATTATATGAATTCATTACAGAGAGATATATTTCAAATGTTTATTTATTTTAATGGCGATGATGATAACTGACAACTAATGAACTAACCTACAATGGAAGTATCATTGTAGAACTTCTGGAGGTGACGACTGTCTGTTGAGTGCCTTTTTGACAAAGAAAAATAAAAAAAAATAGGATACCATATCTGATTAATTTCATTAATTGGTATGTGGAACATAAAGTAATGTGCAGTAAGCAGGTGGTGCTACAGCCTATCTTATGTAATGCTGCAATTGACAGTCATTAACTGACAGCAAATTTTATTTTAGTTGTTCAGTGAGTGCTGCTCATACTTTCTCTAAAATTTGTCTGAACCTCTTGGCAGTACTGTACATGGCCTGTATTTTTCTTAAAGTTACACGTTTGGGTAGCATTATAAAACACAGCACTCATTGTACACAGTACTTACAGGGGAGTATGTACATGTCAGAACCTACAGGGAGTGAGCTGTATAATGAAGTGACTACCTGTATGTGGTACACACAAATCCTTTTTCAATGTACTGCTGCATATGTTTAAAATCTCAACTTTGTTTAGAACAAATTCATTAACTTCCCCAACTACAAAAGAATTCCTGAAACCTTGCTGTTGAACATTGACAGGCTTCCTGTTACAAACTAATTTAGCACCAAGCCAAGAATTCCTGCTCGAAATATTCCCGACAGAAAGGTACCTCCCCCCACTCGTCTTGTTTCCCCCAAATGTTGAGCAGTTCAGATCAGCCCTTTCATTTCCATTTGACTCACCCGTTTCTAAAAACAGCTGTGAGAACAGGGCGAGGCAGTTTAGATAAGCTCTGTGCATCTTTGCCAAAATTCCGGTGTTGTTTTCTTACCTTCACCTTGTATAGGATCTGAAGGTTTTCATGCCACTCACCTGTCCTCTGAGCCGTGAAGCTAGAATGGGAAAGTTTTTTTGTCATCTCGCTGGATTTCCAGGACCAGATTTTCTCCTGTATTACCATAATTCTCCATGCAAAATTGTACTCTTCCATATCCTCTATGGCTCGTTGACAGTAAATGTTTGTGAAATGCTGGTGAAGATTCTCAGTCGTCCAGGACATGATAAAATCAAAAAAGGCGTTCAATACAAGATCAACTGGACTTTATTTGTTACAGAAGACGTTTCACTTCTCATCCGAGGAGCTTTATCAATTCAATGAAACAGACTGTGTGCGCGTGGAGTTATAACAGTCTTAAGGCCTTGTTATACTTGGGACGACGGCCCGTCGGACGTCTTTTACCCCCCGTTGAGTGAGCAAACATTGCGCAACTTTTGGCCGCACACCCGCTGTGATCCCCCGGTGCATAGGCGTCGTGTACATAGCCCCCAAACAGAACTCTCGAAGCCGACGATGCGGCTCGCAGCGTGTGATTGGTTCAAAGTTTGTGGGCGTTTTTTGTTTGGATGTCCATATATGGTCTATGACACCGCAGCACGTGACACCGCAGCACGTGACACCGCAGCACGTGACCCCGCAGCACGTGACCCCGCCACTGTTTTAGATACCGGTAGTTCTTACAGTAATATGTTTCATAAAATTACAAAATAAAGTGCAAATATAACATCAGTACTGACATTAATTATATTGCATCTTACCTCCATATGGGCGTACAGAGCATACAGTAGCCTTCCCCAGCTTATAACTGGCAGCGATGGCAGTGAATGAGCACCCAGAAGCCAGGACCCGCAGCGTGACTCACAGCCAGTCTCTCCGGGGCAGAGACCGGTGCGCTGTGCGTCGGTGCGTGCTGCAGGTGAGGGGAGATCCGGTGGGCAAGTTCATCAAAACGAGCAGCGGACATTCGAAAATATGAAAAGTGTGTCTCGTCATCCATCTCCCGCATCTGCTGAACCAACAAGCTAAACTCGCCTTGTGTAGATCTGGTCCTGTTCAGCGGGCGAACGTGCCAACGCCGTTCGCGTCGTATTTCCATGTTCGCGGTCAATAACATTAATATAAGGTCATTTTCTTCATCCTCGTCCTCCGACTCGTCATCCAACCTGAGAAGCATCTCTTTTGCCGCCTGCGAATACATTTTCTTCGTAGTGAACTGTTGAAATTACTTCCTCTTTCCGGCAACAGCCAACGTGCGTGTGACGTATGCAGTGTGAGTGCGCGTGACGTATGCAGTGGGAGGGAAGAGGGAGGGATTATCCCCACGTCTTAAAGAGGTATAAACACTCAATGCGGTCGGTGACACACGTCAGCGCTGGGTTCACTCAACGGGGGGTAAAAGACATGAGACGCTAGTATAAACCCAGCTTTAGGAGTCACGAAGCAACATACCGGGTATGTACATTTCAAACTGAGGTAACACATACATGTAAATTGACAGATCACACCTTAACAGTAGGGAGTTCCCTTTGAGGTCTCTGACAGAAAACACACAACTGTATGTAAATTGACAAAAACACCCTCCCAAACCAACAACAGAGGTTCCTCAAAAAATTTTGCTAGTCTAATTCACAGACAAGACACCTCTGCTCCCATCCGGTGTAAAACGTTTCGGAATCAGCCCCAGAACTGAGTTATAAGTCTTAGAAAGTTGAAATCTCAGACCTCCTCCTCTGTTAAGAGAAGGTTTTTCTCTTTTAACATAAACAGCTTCCTTCACACCCCTCTCAAACCATCTGTGCTCTCGGTCCAAAATTTGCACATTCTGGTCCAAAGGTTTGTGAAGAAACTTTAAAAATAAACAATGATTGGTGCCAAGTCAAACAGAGACATAAGCTCTTTTTATAACTTTATGGAAACAAAATTTACTAGAAGAAGATTTCAGCCAAACAAATTTACCAAGTAGGAACAATGCTTTAAAGCTGCACTGACATCATGTTTTAACTATAAATCATTTTGCACTATATATATATTATCATTGAACTATGTTCGTTTTTGCAAAATAAATTGTAAATATATTAAAATTTCATTACAAGTTATGGTAATTTTCTCGCTGGGACACGCCCACAGAAATCCGAGAACTTCCGCAAAAGGTCACGTGACGTAGGGAGATGAGACTCTGCTCAGTGCGCACCTTGTAAACAACATGGCGGCCGATACAGAACCGGACGAATTTAGCAAACTGAGTGAAGAATAGAGCGATTTTTAGTCAGTTTGGGAAGCCAAAGTTATTTCAGGGGGTTAAACAATAAACAGCAGGTTCTAATTTATGTCTGCAGCCGTATTTATTGAAGCCTTACCAACGAGGAAGCAGGTGGCAAGCCGCGACGTTTCAGGACAGAGGAGGACGTGATGGAACCTGTTCACGTCGTCCACAGAGCACTGATTGGTACTGCTTTAATTAATGTATCCATCTAATAATTATTCAACATTACTTATAGTTTAAAAAAGATGAGTCCCTTTGAAGCATCTGTTTTATTTTCTGTTTATTCTAACGTTATGTGCAAAATTTCACCCAAATTCTGCTAAATAACCACTACATTTTCATAGCTGATCATCAGTGGTTTCAGCTGTAATAATCAAAATAATTCACGCCATATGATTAAGAAGATTTCTTTCTATGATGGATTCCCTTAAGAAATGCACAGGATGCAAACCCGGCTTCATGCTGAAGGCCGACAAGCATCTTGCCTGCGAGATGTGCCTTGGACTGGAACATGCACAGCAGGCGATGGTCCAGCACCCGGAGTGTCTCACCTGCCAGCTCCTGTCTGCGGAGGAGAAGGAGCGCCGGTTTGATCTCCTTGACCGGACGGCAACGGAGACTCAGCCGATGGAGGTCGCTCCCCCACCCCTGTGGTTACTGGAGAAGGGGGATTACGCGTCCACGGAGGTAGCTAGTGAGGCCGGCTTGTCCCCCGCTGGGGGTTCAGGTCCGGTCTCACCCTTCATTCCCCAGCTGGAAGGAGCTAGCAATCGTGTTGCCCCACTTCTATTGAAGTGCGTGGAACCGACCCTACCCCCCACCGAGGGAGAAGCCGTGGTCGGCATGGCCGCCACGACCAACGCACGGGTACCAGCTTGCCCGCGAGCAGATCTGGACCCAGTGACCTACCAGCTGTTTGACATGGAGTCTTGCAGCAGCAGGGCACCGTCTCCTGAGGGTGAGGGACAGCCGGAGCCCGACACGGTCGAGCAGGGCCCTCACGTCAACCTGGCCAACGCACTGCCCGACATCATGAGGTGGGCAGCGGGAGCGTGGAACATGACGGTCCCTGAAGGCACCACACAGGCGACTTCGACACCGCTCCTGGTTGGACGTTTTGCTACGAAGCAGGTGAACCAGGCGCAGATGATCTGGCCGTGCGTTCCGGACATCCTCTCCCTGCTGCAGGCAGAAGGACAAGAACAACTAAAAATGAGAGCTCCTGTCTCGGCTTTTGTTCCGGTGACGAAGGTCCAGGGGCTGACGGACCAGAACTTTCCTCCGGTCCCGCCGCTGGAGCAGAGCTTGTCTACGGTTTTTGGACTAAAAGCCGCAAAGCATGTAGGGTTTTTACCTCAACCAGTGGCTGGGTGGCTGGTACATCTTGTGTACTGATGGGTTTTCTTAAACCAAACGTCGCAGCAACATTTCTACTAAAAAGGAATCACACACATGACAAGAGTTAAAACAGTTTGTATATTTAACTTTATAAAGTGGGACCTGCCTCCTAAGTCTGAGACAGGCCCATATTGGAAGGTTCACAGACAGCCTTTATACATCTCGTAGTTGAGAGAAAAACAGGTTAGACCAGTGGTCCCCAAACTTTTTCCTGTGAGGGCCACATAACTTTTCCCTTCTCTGGTGGGGGGCCGGAGTCAGTTTTTAACAGGAAAAAGTGTGACGATTGCAGGAGTGCCTAAATCAGGGGTGCCCAACCTTTTTTGAACCAAGAGTTACTTTTGAAGTCGGCAGTTTGCCGAGAGCTACTCGTCCAGTCTCAGTATCAAAAAACAAAATTTTTCATCTCCCTACTCCTCACTTCTTTAAAGTAAATAAAACAGAACGTAATGTGTTGCTAGTTTTATTTAATTAAAGTATTTTATCAAAGTAAAATGACGCAATATTTGAAAAGCACACCATATTTTTTAAAGAAACGAATAAACAATGAACTGAACAATATAAAACTCCCTCATTTACACTAACTATTTACAAAAAGTGACTTACAAAGGTGCAGATTTACAAATCTCCAACAACTATTTCAAACCTCAATAAAACCTAAATATCAAAACTAGGCAGCTGCTCTGTGCAGCAGGATGGTGTCATCTGGTGCAAGCTGTATAAAATAAATGTGTCTCTACCTTAGTGGCACTTCTGACACTGAGAGGAGGAGGCGCGGGGCAGTATGAGGTGGTTGGGAGGCGCAGGCAGGTCTCCAGATGATCATCAGTCATTGTGGATCTGTTTTTGGACTTGATGATTTTCATGTGTGAAAAAGCAGACTCACACAGGTAGGTAGATCCAAAAAGTGCTGTTAAGTTCAAAGCACATCTTCGGATGTAAGGATACTTTTCTTCTGAGAGCAGACTCCAGAACTCTCCATCCACGCCAGGTGATGCTCGAATTACAGATGAGGCAAATAGACTTTGAATTAGAATAAACAAAAAAATACTCCTCCTCCCACTCTGTGTGAAAATAATACGTTTTTGTTTGCTTGTTTGCTAGTTTTCCATCCATGTTTACTGTGCACCGACAGCTCCACTGCTGTCCTAAAGTCTCGTGAGAGCGCTGTGTCACCGCACCCAAAACTCGCAAGACTATGTCTGTGAGAATACAAGATGAGGAGGGCTGAGGAAAGCGTTGCTGCGCATTGGAATATCGTCACTCCTCCCACCCCAGCTAGCTCCCTTTATGTGAAAGGGAGACAATTCAACTTACTCCTTCATCTTTAAAAACTGTGTTAGGATAGGCTAAGTACTTGGTGACCGTACAGTACTGTACATGTATTCATTTGTAAAAAAAATAATATATATATATATATATATATATATTTTTTTTTTACTATTGTTCTGGGGGCCGGGCCAAATGTGGGGGCGGGCCGGATGCGGCCCGCGGGCTGTAGTTTGGGGAACACTGGGTTAGACAATTTTCACACAATGACTCTTGGTCAGTTTTGGCCAAACTCAGGACCAACAAGTTCTGAAACAAAGAAGACATTCTTTGGTGTTTCTGTTATTTCAGTAAACAGCATTGTTGTGTAAGACAACTATTTCTCAGGGAGTGACTAGATGTTTCATGTTATGATGTTATAAGTTTTAGATGATAATCATAAAAATACTCTAACATATATCGGCCCTTTTTTTATCATTTAAAACTGTTTAACATTATACAGATGATTGGCCCGAAAAAAACCTCTGGGTCTAAACTTAGTAGGAAAAACGCAACCAACGCAAAATGGGCCCTCACCACTTTTGCAGCCTTTACAAACAAATCAGGCTCATCTGAAAAAAATGTTGTGGGCAATAGAGTAAAAAACTTAAAGAAGTTTTAAAACTAATATAGTTAAAAACAAAGAAGTTTGAACTAAAAATAAACTTAAAGAAATCTAAAATAAAATAAAAATAAAACTTAAAAGAAATCTTAAACTAAAATAATTTTAAAAGTAAAGGTAACTTCTTGCACTAAAAAACTTTCTCAAAACAACTCTTAAAGTGTGGAAAATCAATTATTGAAACACACAGCAAAGAAAAAGCTCTTTTATGAGCTAGGTCTTTTATAGACCAAAAACAGAAAGCATAATAACTAAATTTGTTCTGCATTTTCTCTCGGCAAGTTGGTATACTCAGGACGTCGCATTTGATGCAGAGAAAGCATGTTTGTCGGCAGAAATCCTGTTGCTCCATCTCAGTCTGGCTCTGTGTCACTCTGTCACCCAGACAAATGAGCGGCCCACGGAAGATTCTGGAATCCTGTTGCCTCATCTCAGGTATCATCCTGCCCTGAGATGGTCTTTAGCCAGCGTTTCGACTCTCAGTGCTTCCAGCAGGGGTCCTCGACAAAACCAGTCTCCTGGGTGGGGCTAAACTCCCTCAGAATGACCTGAGCAGAAACAAAAATTTGTACAAATACACAATAACGTTTACATATTTTTAATTCCCACATCCCATCCGTATTAGTAAAGTGTTAGTATGTGTTAGTTTAGACCAATCCCCTCAACCATAGAAAGCTTTCCACCAACAAACTTATGCCATTACTCAGTTTAGTTTCTGAGTTCAAACAGGATCCTCAGGAATCCCGGCATAGACAATTAATTATTATTATTAATTTTTGCTTACCTCATGGAGTCTGTGGAAGGAACTTCATTGATGCATGAGCAAAATATATAATTCAAATGATCACCTTACCCATAAAAATACAATGAAACATTAAAATGTTTCCAAGTCATAAAAAATACAGAACTACCAACGTCTCCAATCAAACCATGATCAAGTCCACCTTAGGGACCTGTGGTTTGATCCGTTGTCTAGTTAAAATCTTCGTCTAGTTAGTTTTTCGGGGCGTCCCCCTAGGTCTCTTGGATCTGTGCACATTTCAACAGGGGAAAGAGAAAATGTTTTGGTTAGATATATACAAAAGCAATGTCGTTTGTATAGGTGTCAGTGTAGTTATCAATCATCTTTTAAATTATCTTTTAAATGCTATAAATGTTGTTTATTTTTTTATTATCTTTTAAATGCTATGAATGTCATCTTTTACAATCCCTCCTTTTAAACAGTTTAAATATGGTAAATGGTAAATGGAGCTTATTTATATAGCGCTTTCCAGCCCCCTGTGAGGAGCCCCAAAGCACTTTACAATACCAGCCATCCACCCATTCATTCAGACATTCATACACCGGTAGTGGCAACCTGCCCCGCAAGGCGCCATCCAGACCCACCGGGAGCAACCCGGGGTCAAGTGTCCCGCCCAGGGACACAACGACACATGGTGGGCGGATGCGGGGTCCGAACCTCCAACCCTCCGATCAGGGGTCGACCGCCATCACCACTACACCATATAATATAAACCTAGAACAAATATAAACCTAGAACTTTAGAATCATAAAACTAAATTCCATTCCATTCCCATATCATTTTAATCTAAACAATCAACAATTACATAAATTTAAATCCCTTGTAATCAATCAAAACAAACCAGTTATCTCAGTTCCAAGAGTAAAAAGCAGAACAGATGTTTTTATACTAAATCAAACCTGTAGGAAGCTTTTCCTGTACAGGTCTCTTTTGCAAGTGAGTCCCCACTCACTGACCTGTAAAAACAAAAGATATGAAATATTAAAATTTCTACGTTTAAGAAATTTGAAATAGTTTTCATCTAAAAGCAGACTGCTAAACTCATGATATCAACCTATGTGTCATTTCCTTGTATGTCTAAAAAATGAGTCTATGTGCGTGCTTATTCATGTAACAGCAAAATGCAACTTTGACCCCTGAAAACTGGCTATTGTGTCACCATCATATATTTCACATGCAAAACCGATATTTCATCTGGGCTCCAGTTTTCATTCATCTGGACTCCGGCAGTGACTCCTGACAGCTTTGACCACCACTGTAGCTTGGCTAACACCATAGCTTGACCACCACTGTAGCTCGACCAGCACCGCTTCTCATATTTGCCTGGGTACACTGTATGTTCAAGAGTTCAAAAGTTCATGAGTTCATTCAAAAGTTCTGTGTGCAGCATCATAATTCATACAGCAAGACTTGGCTGGATGTGTTTGTCTGTCAACAGGACAAGGTTTCGCATAGCTCAGCTTGACCCCTCAGCTTGTGTTCAGTTATGCGAGGCACTTTTTAGTCCAGGCTCCACTTGAGGCAGTGTAGTTCTTTCAGGTGTTTTTCATAAAAGTCACACTTGATACTTGTATCAATTTATCCACCTTATTCCTAGCCCCCATGATGCCTTGCGCGAATTATGTGAACGACTTCCGCCGAAAGTCAGAACCGGCACTTTTGTTACACGCTAGCAACGCGCTAACCGGTTTTCGTCAGAGGTTTTAGGTCATAAAATATGTGGGAACACAAACGATCACAACTCAAATGTGGAGATATTGTTTTACCGCTACCTACAGCTGTTGAGGGGTGGGAGGACGACTTGAAGAAGTGGCCGAAAATAACGTACACTAGCATGTTTAGCTACTAGCATACTTAGCTACTAGCATACTTAGCTACTTTGACAGTTGCTTCAGATGGCGAAGCGGTGAGCAATCTGAAAAGCTCAGAAGCTTATTAGTATCTTCCCATTAACAAGGTTGGTCCTGTTATGTTAAGAGAGGTGGGACACTTTATTTACCTTAAGGCAAACATAAAGCCCAGTCTAAAGCCCGAGATACACTGAAGCAGACTCCGTATACGCGCGCGCGTATACGGAGCCGCTACTACACTCGGCTTTCGTTCTCGCGCAGATTCTCGTGTTTTCGCTCCAAATTCTAACGTCATTTCCTCCGTACCGTCACTTCCGATCGTCACTTCCGCTAGTTTTTCGCTCCAAACGCTCGCGTTCTCCTTGTTGTAATATGAGCAGCTGAGCACGGAGAGGACTCAACTGAGCTCGCTCGCCCACCACAGCCCACCAGGGAATATATAAAACATCGCGCACCCAGGTAGGACCTGAATTCATTCATTTCATTCATCGAGTGAACGGAGGAAGAAGCGGTTACTTGACTTTAGGCAAAAAAACAAAAGAAAAGGCCCGATCAGCGATAAAAAAGAGGAATTTATTTCATTTGTGTAACATACAAAACAGTCCGGCGCCGGGGAAGTTTAGGTCAGACACCGCGCATCGCGTATGCGAATCGCGTATGCGTAGTAAAAAAATACTTTTGCGCGTACTTGCCCTGAGGGGCTACGCGGGGCTACGCTGCGTACGGGGCGTACGTACGCTGCGTATTGGCGTATCGTGAGGACGCGCGAGTGTATCTCGCCCTTAAGCATTAAAACTCCACATCACCAGGTCCAGCTAACAATGATGTTGCTTTGGACTTTTGAGCTGCAAGATGTTTATCTGGACACCAACTGAGCACCTGGAGCTTGACATTTCTTTTGACAAAGACTTTACTGATTCACAAATGAAGCACCTTGAGAACTTTTAATAAAATACAGTAAATGAAAACAAATAATGAAATAGACAGGAAACGATCTTTAAAAACTTGATAATGACAAAAGTGACATTTAGATAGAAACAGTAGTTTAATCCAAAATTAACTGATATAGTGCACACAAAAAACTAACCTTGTAAGAAGGTTAACAGTCAACTATTGTACATAACAAATGAATCATTTTAGCAAATACTTTTCTAATGTAATATAGTTAACATTGCATCCTTTAAAAAACATGTTGAGTTGTGTTACGTTTACAGCAAGTACACCAGTACTGTACATGTTTGAGAAAAATGTTTACATTTAATGTCTTCTCACTTCTCACTTGAAATAAGCTGGCATCCTTTGCGTGTGAATGCTGGAACGATTACATTGACACCATAGCTCTTGCAGCAGGTCCCTCACTGTGAAACCACGATCACCCATCACCTCATCTCCAGCACGCAGATAGTCCAGAAACCCAGAGTTCTGTGTTATATACCTGTCACTGCATTTACCACCATAAGCATCTGAAATAAACATGATTATTCCAGAGGGAGAAACAGCCAATAAATATTTCACAGTGTTATTTGCATGTATGATTCACTTCTGGAGTCCAAGTTTTTAGCTTTCTGCAAAACATGTTGCTTTAATTGTTTCACGGGGCAACCATAGAATAAGGTTGTTGGTTTGTTCTGACATTATGTCAATCCACATTCCAACAGTCATGCTGCATGTGACTGGTGGTGTTGAGCAGCTCCACACTCTCATCAAGCCCATCTGAAAGTAAAAGTACATTATACAAACATTAGGGTTCATTTATGAACACACACACACACACACTATATTATATATATATATATATATATATATATATATATATATATATATATATATATATATATATATATATAAACACACACCTATATTATATATATATATATAGATAGATATGTATAAATAAACGCACACACAGCATACATATATAGGTGCGTGTGTTTATTTGCCAGTTATGAACGAAAATATTAGTATCATTTAATCACTGACTACATAAAATCATAACACTAAAAGCTGTCTCTTAAATCATACCTGGTGTTCTCGATCCTCTGGAGGATACTGTGACTTTTTTCAGGTGGTTTCTCGTAGCCCAGCCACAAAGAAGGATGCGGGTTTTTCTTATCGGAGCCTGTTCAACACACACTAGTTGCAGCCACAAATTCAGCTTCGTCTGATTATTCATACAGCCACGAACAGTGCAACAGGTACCAGAGCTCCACAAGACATCTTCGTGACAATATTAGCTCAAAATAACAGAAAACAGAACTTTAACAGAACTTCTACGATGCGCGCAGATTAGCAAGCAAACAACGAGGAGCCAATGCAAAAATTCTACTTCCGGGGTCAAACGGAAGTACGACACATTATCGATTCTACAGTGACACCCGTAGGAATAAGGTGGATAAAACAGCTGTAAAACATTTTCATGAAAGTGCGGTCGACATTTAATCTCCTTAGCTTCCTGAGGAAATGCATCCTCTAGTGGGCTTTCCGACAGATTTCATCTGACTGAGACTCAAATTTGAATTTATTATCCATCACTATGCCAAGGTTAGCCTGGCCCTCGCCTTCCTGCACAGCTCCGCTCAATTCTCATTTCCCTTCACTGCACAGTCTGGGATTTCTCCCATAGACAACGATTTCTCCGGTAGATTTTTGACCGGACCAATCAGAGAACAGAAGGGGCGGAGTTTTTGGCCCCTAACCCACGCCCCCACCTGTCCCAGCGCAGCCAGCGAGCATTCGCATGTTCTCATTCAAAGCGATGCAAAGCGATGCAGGACTGTTTTATATGTGACACAAATCTATAAATTTCCCCTTCTTAATCCCTTATCTGGAGTTTTCTTTTGTTTTTTTCCCAAAAGTCAAGTAATCGCTCCCTCCTCCCTCCTCCTCTCCCTCCCTCCGCTGAGTGAAATGAACAAGGAAATGACTGAGGTTGTCACGAGAGAATTAAACTCGGGTTTTAAGTTGCTGCCCGAGTCCCATCAGATTTCCTGGTCTTCTGGTGTGTTGGACCAGCGATCCATGGTTTTATTTTATTTTATTAGAACGTTTTATTAACATATAAACACAGAATATGCAACTGCAGCGAGAGAAAATTCAGCAGGAGGCGGAGCTGAAGTCAAGTTCAGAAGACCACGGGGGAGCAGCCATCAGCAGAGGCCACGCCTCCAGCAAGAATCGTTTGTCAATGGAGAAAGTCCAGACCCTAGTCCGAAGCGAAGTGAAGGACAAGGGTCTGGTTTTAACCAGGCTATGCCAAGGTACTTATATTCTTGTACCTCTTCTACTGCCTGACCATACATGGTAACAGGAGGGAGAGGGGCAGAGGACTTCCTGAAGTCTATGCTCATCACTTTTGTTTTTGATGCATTCATATGCAAGAAGGATGACTGGCACCACACCAAAAAGTCCTGCAGAATATTATCTTGGCCAGTCAGGACTTTTCCATTTACCGTAACAGAAACACAATAATTGAGTCATCAGCAAACTTTATAATGTGATGATTCACATGATGACTTTGGCACATGTTTGTATAAAGAACAAACAAAGGAGATAGGATGCAACCCTGAGGTGCACCTGTGGAGGACACCACAGCATCAGAAAGTGTGCCATTTATTTTGACCCGCTGTAACCTGTTTGTTAAAAAATCTATTAGCCACACAATTAGGGCTATATCCACATTACATTCTTTTAATCTCTCTGCCAATATATGGGGTTGGATGGAATTAAAGGCCGAGGAAAAATCAATAAAAAGCATCCGCACCTTATTATTTGCTCCATCCAGATGAGTAAGTGTTATATTAAGCAATGATGCAATAGCATAGTCCACTCCTCTCCCTGCTCTATAGGCAAACTGGAGTGGATCCAGCAGTGGCTGAGTGTGCATGAAAAGTTCTCGTTTTACAATTTTCTCAAAGGATTTCATAACAAGAGAAGTCAGTGCTATCGGTCTGAAATCGTTGAGCTCCTTTGGAGATTTAACTTTGGGTACAGGAACAATGATGGATAACTTCCATGTACTAGGCACTTTGCAGAGTTCTAAAGAATTATTATAAATGTAGCAGAGAATATCTGCCAATTGCTCTGCACAGGTTTTGAGGACCCGCCCTCCAATACCATCAGGGCCTGGAATTTTTTCTGTTTAACTCCTTTAAGATGTCTAAGCACTGTACCGGTACCTTTAGATATAAGCATATTATTGTTGTGCACAGGAACAGTGTTGATAAAAACAGACAATTCATTCTTAAAATCATGAAGGTTAAAACAGTTATAAAAACTGTTCAGTTCATTAGAAAAATCTAAATCTGATGTATCAGTAAAAATCCTTCTTCCGACAGCTGTCTTCTTTTTGGGTTCCATACCAATCATTGTTTTAACACCCTCCCAAGCGGGGCGAGAGTTACCTACGGTAAACAGATTTTGTATTTATTTTTATAATTCACCGGGTGAACCCCAACGTACCACCACCCTTCCACCACCCTTCTTGGAGTCCTTGGAGGGGGTATTGGAGAGTGCGCCTCCTGGGGACTCCCTTGTTCTGCTGGGGGACTTCAACGCTCACGTGGGCAATGACAGTGAGACCTGGAGGGGTGTGGTTGGGAGGAACGGCCCCCCTGATCTGAACCCGAGTGGTGTTCTGTTATTGGACTTCTGTGCTCGTCATGGATTGTCCATAACGAACACCATGTTCAGGCATAAGGGTGTACATATGTGCTCTTGGCACCAGGACACCCTAGGTCGCAGTTCGATGATCGACTTTGTTGTCGTCTCATCTGATCTGCGGCCGCATGTCCTGGACACTCGGGTGAAGAGAGGGGCGGAGCTGTCAACTGACCACTACCTGGTGGTGAGTTGGCTCCGATGGTGGGGGAGGATGCCGGTCAGACCTGGCAGACCCAAACGTATTGTGAGGGTCTGCTGGGAACGTCTGGCAGAGTCTCCCGTAAGACGGAGCTTTAACTCCCACCTCCGGGAGAGCTTTGAACACGTTCCGAGGGAGGCGGGGGACATTGAGTCCGAGTGGGCCATGTTCCGCGCCTCTATTGTCGAGGCAGCTTATCAGAGTTGTGGCCGCAAGGTTGTTGGTGCCTGTCGTGGTGGCAACCCTCGAACCCGGTGGTGGACACCGGCAGTGAGGGATGCTGTCAGGCTGAAGAAGGAGTCCTATTGGGCCTTTTTGGCCTGTGGGACCCCGGAAGCAGCAGATAGGTACCGACAGTCCAAGCGGCATGCGGCTCGGGTGGTTGCTGAGGCAAAAACTCGGGCGTGGGAGGAGTTCGGAGAGGCCATGGAGAATGACTTCCGTACGGCTTCGAGGCGATTCTGGTCCACCATCCGGCGTCTCAGGGGGGGAAAGCGGTACGCGACCAACACCATTTATGGTGGGGATGGCGTGCTGTTGACCTCAACTCGGGATGTTGTGAGTCGGTGGGCGGAATACTTCGAAGACCTCCTCAATCCTACTGGCACGTCTTCCACTGAGGAAGCGGAGCCTGGGGACTTTGGGTCGGGCTCTCCAATCTCTGGAGCTGAGGTCACCGAGGTGGTTAAAAAGCTCCGCGGTGGCAGGGCTCCAGGGGTGGATGAGATTCGCCCTGAGTTCCTTAGGGCTCTGGATGTTGTGGGGTTGTGTTGGCTTACGCGACTCTGCAATATCGCGTGGACATCGGGGGCAGTTCCCTTGGATTGGCAGACTGGGGTGGTGGTTCCCCTATTCAAAAAGGGGGACCGTAGGGTGTGTTCCAACTATAGGGGGATCACACTCTTAAGCCTCCCTGGTAAGGTCTATTCAGGGGTTCTGGAGAGGAGGGTCCGTCGGATAGTCGAACCTCGGATTCAGGAGGAGCAGTGTGGTTTTCGTGCTGGTCGTGGAACACTGGACCAGCTCTACACCCTCAACAGGGTCCTGGAGGGCGCGTGGGAGTTTGCCCAACCAGTTTACATGTGCTTTGTGGACTTGGAAAAGGCATTCGACCGCGTCCCTCGGGGGGTTCTGTGGGGGGTACTCCGGGAGTATGGGGTACCAGGCCCATTGATATGGGCTGTTAGGTCCCTGTACGACCGGTGTCAGAGCTTGGTCCGCATTGCCGGCAGTAAGTCAGGCTCGTTTCCAGTGAGAGTTGGACTCCGCCAAGGTTGCCCTTTGTCACCGATTCTGTTCATAACTTTTATGGACAGAATTTCTAGGCGCAGCCAAGGTGTTGAGAGGATCCGTTTTGGTGGCCTTAGAATCGCTTCTCTGTTTTTTGCAGATGATGTGGTCCTATTGGCTTCATCAGATCGTGATCTACAGCTTTCGCTGGAGCGGTTTGCAGCCGAGTGTGATGCGGCCGGGATGAGGATCAGTTCCTCCAAATCCGAGGCCATGGTCTTGAGCCGGAAAAGGGTAGCATGCCCTCTCCGGGTCGGGGATGAGGTCCTGCCCCAAGTGGAGGAGTTTAAGTATCTCGGGGTCTTGTTCACGAATGAGGGAAAACTGGAGCGTGAGATCGATAGGCGGATAGGTGCAGCATCCGCAGTGAAGCGGGCTCTGTACCGGTCTGTCGTGGTGAAGAGAGAGCTGAGTCGAAAGGCAAAGCTCTCAATTTACCGATCGATCTACGTTCCCACCCTCATCTATGGTCATGAGCTTTGGGTTGAGACCGAAAGAACGAGATCTCGGATACAAGCGGCTGAAATGAGTTTTCTCCGCAGGGTGTCTGGACTCTCCCTTAGAGATAGGGTGAGAAGCTCAGTCATCCGGGAGGGACTCGGAGTAGAGCCGCTGCTTCTCCACATCGAGAGGAGCCAGTTGAGGTGGCTCGGGCATCTGGTTAGGATGCCTCCTGGACGCCTCCCTGGTGAGGTGTTCCGGGCATGTCCCACCGGGAGGAGACCCAGAGGAAGACCCAGGACACGCTGGAGGGACTATGTTTCTCGGCTGGCCTGGGAACGCCTTGGGATTCCCCCAGAGGAGCTGCTCCAAGTGGCTGGGGAGAGGGAAGTCTGGGCCTCCCTACTTAGGCTGCTACCCCCGCGACCCGACCCCGGATAAGCGGACGAAAATGGATGGATGGATGGATGGATTTTTATAATTAAATTGAGCTATTCTAATTTTCCTTTTAACTTCTTTCTGTGACTCATGGTACAAAACCATATCCCTACAATTAAACCATTTATTCCTCTCAACAATAGCTTTCCTCACATCTTCTGAGAACCATGGTTTGTTGTTTGGGAATATATGACATAATCTCCGGGGGATTACTAAATCCTCGCAGAAGGTGATGTAAGATGACACACTTTCAGTCAATCAATTCATTTAAATTTTCACAAGCATTAATAAAAACCTCCCAGTCAGTGCACATGAAGCAATCCTGAAGGTTTTTGGTTGATTCAGCTGACCATATCGGAACACTGCGGTGCTCTGATTTAAGTCTTTTCAGAATGGGCCGATAAACTGGGACCAGATAAATGACGTTGTGATCAGACGTTCCAAGTGCAGCTCTACGATAAGATCTGAGTCCACCTTTAACTGAGCCAAAACACAGATCAAGACATTTCATATGCCGTGTTGGACAGCTGACATATTGTTCAAAGCCACACTATGATTTTGCGGGGTTACAATGGTTAAAATCACCCATTACAAAGTTCGATGCGTCTGGGGAAACCCTCTGAAGCCTCCGCACAGTGTTATTGAGCGTTTGGGCTGCTACGTCAGCGTTGGCTCTCGGATGAATGTAGACAAGCGTCACAAGCAGCCGAGGGAATTCCCTCGGTAAATAATGTTGGCAGAGAGACACTGCTAAAAGTTCGATGTCCGGAGTACACAGTTTTTCCCTCACAACAACAGTTTTGCACCAGTTTTCATTGACATACAAACATACATGAAGCTCTTGGCCTTGACCTCTCGAAATGGTTTTAAGAATCTGTTGGAATCCTGGCAAAAACCAATGCAGACATGTTCCTGTTTTTGATTTTCCACATCTACCTTATAATGTTTTGCTACTTTGTTTTAATTTGTAAAAAAAATTATAATAATAAATCTGTATTTCTCTCTTATGTTTGTCTATTGTTGATTGTTTAAGGAAACTCTGCTGTTGCTGGGTTGGGTGCAATGTGGGATAGGTGGTGGCCGAGGGCGGGGACCCTGGAGGTCTGATCCTCGGCTACAGAAGCTTGCCATTGGGACATGGAATGTCACCTCTCTGGTGGGGAAGGAGCCTGAGCTAGTGTGTGAGGTTGAGAGGTTCCGGTTAGAAATAGTCGGACTCACCTCAACGCATGGCTCTGGCTCTGGAGCCGGTTTCCTTGAGAGGGGTTGGACACTCTTCCACTCTGGAGTTGCCCCTGGTGAGAGGCGCCGAGCAGGAGTGGGCATACTTGTTGCCCCCCATCTTGGTGCCTGTAGGTTAGGGTTCACCCCGGTGAACGACTGGGTAGCCTCCCTTCGCCTACGTGTGGGGGGACGGGCTCTGACTGTTGTTTGTGCCTATGGGCCAAATGGCAGCAGATTACCCACCTTTTTGGAGTCCTTGGAGGGGGTATTGGAGAGTGCGCCTCCTGGGGACTCCCTTGTTCTACTGGGGGACTTCAACGCTCACGTGGGCAATGACAGTGAGACCTGGAGGGGTGTGGTTGGGAGGAACGGCCCCCCTGATCTGAACCAGAGTGGTGTTCTGTTATTGGACTTCTGTGCTCGTCATGGATTGTCCATAACGAACACCATGTTTAAGCATAAGGGTGTCCATATGTGCTCTTGGCACCAGGACACCCTAGGTCGCAGTTCGATGATCGACTTTGTTGTCGTCTCATCTGATCTGCGGCCGCATGTCTTGGACACTCGGGTGAAGAGAGGGGCGGAGCTGTCAACTGACCACTACCTGGTGGTGAGTTGGCTCCGATGGTGGGGGAGGATGCCGGTCAGACCTGGCAGACCCAAACGTATTGTGAGGGTCTGCTGGGAACGTCTGGCAGAGTCTCCCGTAAGACGGAGCTTTAACTCCCACCTCCGGGAGAGCTTTGAACACGTTCCGAGGGAGGCGGGGGACATGGAGTCCGAGTGGGCCATGTTCCGCGCCTCTATTGTCGAGGCAGCTTATCGGAGCTGTGGCCGCAAGGTTGTTGGTGCCTGTCGTGGTGGCAACCCTCGAACCCGGTGGTGGACACCGGCGGTGAGGGATGCTGTCAGGCTGAAGAAGGAGTCCTATTGGGCCTTTTTGGCCTGTGGGACCCCGGAAGCAGCAGATAGGTACCGGCAGTCCAAGCGGCATGCGGCTCGGGTGGTTGCTGAGGCAAAAACTCGGGCGTGGGAGGAGTTTGGAGAGGCCATGGAGAATGACTTCCGTACGGCTTCGAGGCGATTCTGGTCCACCATCCGGCGTCTCAGGGGGGGAAAGCGGTACGCGACCAACACCATTTATGGTGGGGATGGCGTGCTGTTGACCTCAACTCGGGATGTTGTGAGTCGGTGGGCGGAATACTTCGAAGACCTCCTCAATCCTACTGGCACGTCTTCCACTGAGGAAGCGGAGCCTGGGGACTTTGGGTCGGGCTCTCCAATCTCTGGTGCTGAGGTCACCGAGGTGGTTAAAAAGCTCCGCGGTGGCAGGGCTCCAGGGGTGGATGAGATTCGCCCTGAGTTCCTTAGGGCTCTGGATGTTGTGGGGTTGTGTTGGCTTACGCGACTCTGCAATATCGCATGGACATCGGGGGCAGTTCCCTTGGATTGGCAGACTGGGGTGGTGGTTCCCCTATTCAAAAAGGGGGACCGTAGGGTGTGTTCCAACTATAGGGGGATCACACTCTTAAGCCTCCCTGGTAAGGTCTATTCAGGGGTTCTGGAGAGGAGGGTCCGTCGGATAGTCGAACCTCGGATTCAGGAGGAGCAGTGTGGTTTTCGTCCTGGTCGTGGAACACTGGACCAGCTCTACACCCTCAGCAGGGTCCTGGAGGGCGCGTGGGAGTTTGCCCAACCAGTTTACATGTGCTTTGTGGACTTGGAGAAGGCATTCGACCGCGTCCCTCGGGGGGTTCTGTGGGGGGTACTCCGGGAGTATGGGGTACCAGGCCCTTTGATACGGGCTGTTAGGTCCCTGTACGACCGGTGTCAGAGCTTGGTCCGCATTGCCGGCAGTAAGTCAGGCTCATTTCCAGTGAGAGTTGGACTCCGCCACGGTTGCCCTTTGTCACCAATACTGTTCATAACTTTTATGGACAGAATTTCTAGGTGCAGCCAAGGTGTTGAGGGGATCCGTTTTGGTGGCCTTAGAATCACTTCTCTGTTTTTTGTAGATATATGTAGTCCTATTGGCTTCATCAGATCGTGATCTACAGCTTTCACTGGAGCGGTTTGCAGCCGAGTGTGATACGGCCGGGATAAGGATCAGTTCCTCCAAATCCGAGGCCATGGTCTTGGGCCGGAAAAGGGTAGCATGCCCTCTCCGGGTCGGGGAGGAGGTCCTGCCCCAAGTGGAGGAGTTTAAGTATCTCAGGGTCTTGTTCACGAATGAGGGAAAACTGGAGCGTGAGATCGATAGGCGGATAGGTGCAGCATCCGCAGTGAAGCGGGCGCTGTACCGGTCTGTCGTGGTGAAGAGAGAGCTGAGTCAAAAGGCAAAGCTCTCAATTTACCGATCGATCTACGTTCCCACCCTCATCTATGGTCATGAGCTTTGGGTTGTGACCGAAAGAACGAGATCTCGGATACAAGCGGCTGAAATGAGTTTTCTCCGCAGGGTGTCTGGACTCTCCCTTAGAGATAGGGTGAGAAGCTCAGTCATCCGGGAGGGACTCAGAGTAGAGCCGCTGCTTCTCCACATCGAGAGGAGCCAGTTGAGGTGGCTCGGGCATCTGGTTAGGATGCCTCCTGGACGCCTCCCTGGTGAGGTGTTCCGGGCATGTCCCACCGGGAGGAGACCCAGAGGAAGACCCAGGACACGCTGGAGGGACTATGTTTCTCGGCTGGCCTGGGAACGCCTTGGGATTCCCCCGGAGGAGCTGCTCCAAGTGGCTGGGGAGAGGGAAGTCTGGGCCTCCTTACTTATGCCGGGTACCCACTGGGCCCGTGTCGGGCGGCGGAAGCGGCCGGTTTACATTGAAAGTCTATGTGGAGAGGCGTCGAGGCGCGGCGTATCGTGAAGCGGCACGTTTTGAGTGTTTGAAGCGGCGCGGCGACACGCCGCAGTTCATTTCCGCGCACGCGCGCGTCCGAAGCAACCTAAGCGTTTAGCAGCGTCAGATCAAAAAGTTGATATTTTGCGGCTCGACGTTGCTCGACGCGTCCAGCAAACAATCGGGAGAGCCTCTGCTATGTGATTACACAACGACAACAGGACTTTTTTTGGACTTTTTAAACTCACCCCATCGAGCCTCCATGAATTGGAACCAGACTCCGGTAAGAAACTTGGAATTTTTACAGTTGCTGCTGTCCGCTCCAGCGTACGATCACCCCAAACATAAAAAAAAAAACGTTTTAATCTCAACAAAGACTGTCGGAGCTGCAGTTCGGCTCGTAGAAAACCCACTCCAGTAGTAACGAGACTCACGTGCTGCTGATTTTATCTGCCAGCAGCATGAAACACAACAACTCTACCCGGAAAACGAGCTAGACCCCCTCCTTTGCCTCCCCCCACTGCGCGTCATCAGACGCGTCTTCAGTGGCTTTGTGGGAACGTGACAAGCCGCCAAAATGGGGCGGCAGGAGCGTTCTGACAAGTCCGGTGGGTACCCGGCATTAGGCTGCTACCCCCGCGACCCGACCCCGGATAAGCGGAAGACAATGGATGGATGGATAGATACTGTTGCTGTTGTCATCATTCTTTAGTTTGTAGACAGGTCCCTCTTGCAAATGAGTCCTCGAGGCTCAATGAGATTAACCTGACTAAATAAAGGTTGAATGAAAAATACTCCTCTGCCAATTGACTTGCCTGTCACCGCAGAGTTCCTGTCGAGCCTGAGCGGCTCTCCGAATCAAGGTAGGACGAGCTCTGAGTCAGCGTCCAGCTCTTTGAGCCACGTTTCAGTGAGTGCAATGAGGCATGAGTTCTTGTACTTCTCAAATGACTGAATGTTAGCCTGCAGCTCATTAATTTTGCCCCGAAAGGACTGGATGTTAGCCAACATTATAGTAGGTGACAAATGTATGAACCAATTTTTCTGCATCAGTTTTAAATAAGATGTTTCTAATTTTATTGATATTACACTGGTGGAAGATGGTGGTTCTAGTAATGTTTTTTTATGTGGGGGATAAAAGACGTCCTGATCAAAAATAACACCAAGGTTTTTAACATTAGAACTGCAGGCAAGATTAATGCCATCCCAGGAAGGCGAAAGACTGAAAAATGTATTCCAAAGGTGCTCAGGTCCAAAAGCTAAAACCTCAGTCTTGTTTGTATTCAAAAGCAGAAAATTTAGGGTCATCCAGGTTTTTATGTCTCTACTGTACTTTATATCACCTTTCTATTTTATCAAGATACTCAAAAGGTCTTCACACTACAACCTGTGCCCTCATCAGTGTTGGGGTAGTTACCCAAAATAAGTAATTAGTTACACATTACTAGTTACTTTAAAAAAAGTAACATATTACACTACTTAGTTACTCAGTTCTGAAAGTAACTTAGTTACATTACTTTCGGATTACTCTAATACCTGAGATTTAACCTGTATTAATTTTTATCTTTCAATAATGATATTAGAGATCTTTTTGACACTCATTTTTGATGAAAAAGTAAAACAGCAGTGCTACATAACAAGCACAATGCATATGTAAACGTGCCATTCAAAAGGTATGACAATATCAAAATGTAAAACTTCTGTTTAAAAAAAATAAAACAAAATAAAAAATAAAACATCTGAAATGTTTGTTTACAAGTTTGTTTACCTCAGCCTTTGTAGTGGTTGCCTGGCGGTGAAATTCAAGCCGAGCCTGCTTAAACGGTGGCGGCATCAAACTTGCACCATCCCTCTGCGGCTCTTTAGCAACTAGCTTAGCATTAGCGTGTTGTCTTTGTAAA
>JBBPBX010049082.1:0-10000 GCA_038048925.1 Garcialebias charrua
GTCATTTCCCACTCACTCCTCAGTCTGTCTCTCTGTTCTCAAGCCTTCAGTCTTAATCATTCACACCGGTCTCATCAGCCACCAGCCAAGCTTCACTCATTACCCACTCTCCCTCTGTCATATAAAAAGCCTTCTCTTTCATTCACTCCTCATCTGGTTGTTGTTCTGTTTACACAGACAATCTCAGTCCTCTTCTCCACACTACTCTGATGTCCTGTCCTGTTTCTGCTCATGTTTGCCAGAGTAAGTTTTTTTGCCCGGACAACTTTTTGTTTTATTCTTTAAAATAAATAATTATTATTTTAAACCCCTACCTTGTTCGCTTGCCTGCACGTAGGTCTAAAACCAGAGGATTGTGACAGAATGATCGGACCAACCCAGACCCAGCAAGTTTTGTGAACATCACCGAACGTTGCTCTGAATGGGACCTACTCCACCAGGTAACTCGTAAATATATTGACACTGTGGCCACTTCCTATGATCTACAGGAGAGGTTGGTGGCCTGTGAGGACTTTATAGAGGTGTTTACCCAGTTGTAGATCATAGTTAATGACCCATGGATGTTTAGACTTTTTGCTGAAGCCTGGACCGAGACACAAAGGTCATACTCTCGTCTCCTGCAGGCTACTGCCCTAGCCCCTGGTGCCAGCCACTGTGGTCTCATCCACGGATCTGGAGCCATCTTGCTCAGTGGGTGTCAACAGTAACCCACTTGCCGGCCCTGCTCCTCGCCGCCATAGAAGGAGAGGTCGACGTGGGAGCCAAGTCCTCTTTGCACCCGTTCCGGTTCTTCAGGTCTCACTGCTTGATCTGGCTCCCCTGGTCTTGACGCCTGACCAGGCTCATCTGGTCTCGCCACCCGTTCCGATTCATCTGGTCTCACCGCCCGCTCCAGCTCATCTGGTCTCACTACCCACTCTGGCTCATCTGGACTCGCCGCCCGCTCCTGCTCATCTGGTCACGCCTCCCGCTCCGGCTCATCTGTTCTCGCCTCCTACAGAACTCACGTCGGACTTGTCTCCTACAGACCAAACGCCGGACTCGCCTCCTACAGACCTCACGCCGGACTCGACGCCTGCAGACCTCACGCCTGACTCGCCGCCTGCAGACCTCATGCCGGACTCGCCGCCTGCAGACCTCACACCGGACTCGACGCCTGCAGACCTAACACTGGACTCAACGCCTGCAGATCTCTCGTCGGACTCGCCGCCTGCAGACCTCTTGCTTGACTCGATACCTGCAGACCTGTCACCGGACTGGACACTTGCAGACCTCTCGCCGGACTCAACGGCTGCAGACCTCTCGCCGGACTGGACGCCTGCAGACCTCTCACCAGACTCGACGCCTGCAAACCTCTCGCCGGAGTCGACGCTTGCAGACCTCTCGCAGGACTTGACGCCTGTAGACCTCTCGCAGGACTAGATGCCTGCAGACTTCTCGTAGTACTCGACATCTGCAGACCGCTTGCAAAACTCGACGCCTGCAGACCTCTTGTAGGACTCGACACCTGCAGACCTCTCGCAGGACTCGATGCCTGCAGACCTCTCGCAGAACTCGACGCCGGCAGACCTCTCGTAGGACTCGATGCCTGTAGACCTCTCGTAGGACTTGACGCCTGCAGACCTCTCGCAGGACTCGACACCTGCAGACCTCTTGCAGGACTCGATGCCTGCAGACCTCTCGTAGTACTCGACGCTTGTAGACCTCTTGCAGGACTCGACGTCTGCAGACCTCTCGTAGGACTCGACGCCTAAGACCACTTGCAGGACTCGAAGCCTGCAGACCTCTTGCAGGACTCAATGCCTGCAGACCTCTTGCAACCTGCAGACCTCTCGTAAGACTCTACGCCTGCAGACCTCTCACCGACTACAGTAGCCGATTCCTCACTGCCTACAGCAACCGATGTCTCCTCACTGCCTGCAGCAGTCGACGTCTCCTCACTGCCTGCAGCAGTCTTTCCACTGCCAGCAGCAGTCATCTCACCACCTACAACAGTCGTCTCGTCAACGGCCGACTCACCGACTGAAGCAGACGTCTCGTCGTCGTCCGACTCGCCGACTGAAGCAGACATCTTGTTGATGGCTGACTCGCCGACTGAAGCAGACATCCCGTCGACGGCCGACTTGCCGACTGAAGCAGACGTCTCGTCGACGGCCGACTCGCAGACTAAAGCAGACGTCTCGTCGATGGCCGACTCGCCAACTATAATAATAATAATCATTTTATTTAAAAGCGCCTTTCAAGACACTCAAGGACACTTAACAAACAAATACAGTTCAAACTGAAGCAGACGTCTCGTCGACGGGCGACTCGCCGACTGCAGACGTCTCATCGTCCGTCTCGTCGACTGCAGACGTCTCATCGCCCATCTCGGTGCCCAACGACGTCTCATCGCCCGTCTCGGCACCCAACGACGTCTCATCGACTGTCTCGGCGCCCAACGATGTTTCATTGCCCGTCTCGGTGCCCAACGACGTCTCATCTCCCATCTTGGTGCCCAACTTCTCGAAGGCGCCCGATGACGTCTCATCGTCTGTCTCGGCGCCCAACTCCTCCACGGCGCCCAACGATGTCTCATCGCCCGTCTCGGCGCCCAACTCCTCCACGGCGCCTGACGACGTCTCATCGTCCATCTCAGTGCCTGAGTCCTCCTCCACGGTGCCAGACAACTCCTTGACGGTGCCCGACAACTCCGTATCGGCGCCCGATGATTGCTCGTTGCCGGTGCCCAACTCGCCGACGCCGACTATGGACTCCTCTCCCGACTTAGCACATGACGACTTTCTCCAGCCTGCTGGATGGCCTTGCGGCCGCCCGCCTGACATTCTCTGGCCTGCTGGACAGCGTTCTCCGACCTGCTAGATGGCCTCACGGTAGCTCGCTTGATATGCTCCAGCCTACTGGTTGGCCTCACGGCCACCCACCTAACGTGCTCCAGCCTGCTGGATGGCCTCACGGCCACCCGCCTGACATGCTCCAACCTGTTGGACGACCTCCCGGTTGCCCGCCTGACCTCTTGGGTTTAGATGTGTTTTCCCCTCTTTTCTATATTTTCAGGCTCCTACTTGTCGACCTTGTTTTTGGGGAGCTGTCTTTTTGTACTCTCCGTCCTGTCTCCTCCCCCCTCCCTCCCTAGTCCTGTGGGGGCCCATCTTGGGGATGTCAGGTGTAGAGTTGGGTATCGTTTGAATTTGAGCGATTCCGGTTCTGATTCCGATTCTTCGTTTCAATTCCGATTCTTTTCGATTCTCTATTTTGATTATTTTTGTAGGTGGGGTTTAAAAAAGGCATGTCAATTCAATTCAGTTCAGTTTACTTACACTGGAAAAAATGCCCCTCTAAAAATAAGAAAAAAAAATGTAAAATAAGATTTTTTTGCTTGAAATAAGCAAAAAAATCTGCCAATGGAACAAGTGAAAATTCACTTGACAAGATTCTTAAAATAAGACATTTTGTTCAAGTCAAACAAGATATGCGGAATCTTGAAACTAGCTACAAAAATCTAGTTTTGAGCAATATTTTACTACAATTGTGAGCTTTTCTTGTCTTATAATAAGATTCTGATGCTCAAAAGTAGTACACTGGAGAAAAGTCTACTCTGAAAACAAGTTTAAAACAACTTAAAATTAGTTTTTTTTGGATTGAAATAAGCAAAAAGATCTGGTAACAAGTGAAAACAAGATATGCGGAATCTTGAAACTAGCTACAAAAATCTAGTTTTGAGCAATATTTTACTACAATTGTGAGCTTTTCTTGTCTTATAATAAGATTCTGATGCTCAAAAGTAGTACACTGGAGAAAAGTCTACTCTGAAAACAAGTTTAAAACAACTTAAAATTAGATTTTTTTTGGATTGAAATAAGCAAAAAGATCTTCCAACAAGTGAAAATTGTCTTGACACGATTTCTAAAAATAAGACATTTTATCTTTTTACAAGATAAACGATCTTAAACCTAGCTGCAAAAAATCTCATTCTTAGCAATATTTTACTACAATTGAGCGTGTGATGCTTAAAATTAGTATACATCCCTAAAACTTTTACTCATTTTTAGTTCTACAGATGTTTCAGATGTTTCTCCAACCCGTTATCAAATTTAACCAACAAACGTAATAACATACATGTCTTGTCAAAACATTCAAAAATTTTCTGTAATGTCAAAAAATGAAAGGTATTCTTTAACTTCAACACATTTATTTTATCACAATGGTTTCAGGAGCAATGCAACAACTACTACTCCCAATTACAACTGTAGTTAACACTTGATTATATTTTTAAAAAATAATATAAAACACCCTCAACAAAATAAAAACTATTTTTGCTATGAAAAATGGAGAGTATACTACTGGGCACCATGAAAAATGAGGGAGCCACTACAACTTCAAATGTTTAAACATAAAATGTCTTTGGGAAATGTGATGGGCACATCTCCTACCGTGAGCAGGCAGTTGGACGAACACACAATCAGAATTGGACAGGAGAGGGAGAGTTTTCCTGGGGGCTTTGAGGTCCTGTTTTTCCTGAAACACAAAGACATATTTCTGTTGGCATGATGAATCATATTTTAAGATTGTGGAATATAAGCCAGATAAATAAATAAAATAAAGAGAGAACCTGTAAAACTATCATGTTAAATATGACGCGGTTGAAAATTTGGGTGCACTAACTGTGCTGGTGAACCAAAAAAAAGTTTAGAAACACCAGTGCAATCAGTGCAAGAAGTTAATGTAGAACCATGGAAAAAAATGTATCAATTAAAAAAATGATTTTGAGTAAGATATTTCCAGCAACCTGCAAAGATTTTGTTTCTTTCCACCTTGAAAACTTTAATATCCAAATACTATGTTAGGTTTATTCTTTAAAAAATAATAACACCAATTTCTCATTAACATTCAAATAATGTATTATTGTAATTAAAAAGATAAATTAATCTACATTTCTGGAAATGTTTGAATTATCAGAATAATCCAGGTGTCAAAATGAAGCTTAAAAAACATGAATCTGAAAATGTGCTTATACAGTATAACCAAATTTGACTTAATCCTCTGTTTGATTAGATGGGTTACATACGGTCATGCTAATCACATGAAGTTGCAAAAGTAGTACAAAGATGCACACCACCAAAATAAAGTAGGACAAACTCACTCTTAGAACTGGACAGGAGAGGGAGAGCTTCCTGGGGGCTTTGGGGGCTTGTTTTTCCTGAAACACATAGACATCTTTCTGTTGGCATGATGAATCATAATGTTAATACAGTATTCAGATTGTGGAAGATAAACAAAACAAAAACAAGACAAAATAAATACAAAACTAAATTCACCAAACTCCTTGTCAGTAGTGCCTGAGTCGGTGTGCTGGTAGTCTCATCTGTAGACTGGTCCAGAATGATTGTTGAGTCGCTCGAAATGGCCTCATCTGTGCTCATCAAGACGGCGTCTCTTTGAAGAGCTGCAAAGATGAGCCAATTAATCAATTCCAACAAATGCTGGCCAACATCATATGTTATTAAGTCTACTAAAGCTATGACATATTTATTATTGAGGAAATGAATCGTTAGTTGCAGCTTTACCACTTTGATTGTCTCCCACTCAAGAGATGTTTTTTAGGGGACCTCACATTCTGCAATCTTTGGTTTAGTTGCGCAAACACAGTGACCTTAAGAACACATTACCGGTAATTACATTTTTTTAAATCCTCAATAAAAATGTGCAAAATAAAAAAACTTTGGTCATTAACTGGATGCATTTCACTTACCCATGAATTCGACCTTGGTCCTGTAGCATGGGGTAATACAGCTATCCTTTTAGCCATTGCTGTGATTTCAGGTTTTGGTAGGTATCTGTGTTATACAATAAAGAAAACTTAATAATAATACCATTAAACTAGGCATTGAGCACACATTGCACAAAGTACTAGCTTTTTCTTAATTGCACTGGCTACAACAAAGCATTTTTTTAACATTAATATTGTTTTAAACCAGTAAAATTGTTTACAGGTAGTTTATAAATTTTGAAAATTTAGAAGTTTCTTAGATATCTGAAATTTCAGTTCAATCAAATTTAGATTCACATCTGCAGCTAACAACTGAACACATTTTTTGTTGCTGTCTCAAAGTAGCTGTACATGAATGGATGGGAGACATGCATTTAGAGACAAGCCAGCAATAACAATTATATGCATTATTGATTTTAAAATTGTATTGTTATTCAGTTTTCATACTATTAACTGAGATATGTATTAATGTTCACAGCAACAGCAAATCATAAAAGAGTAGGGTTCTCTCCATTGTATTATTGCAATATTTTTAATAATTTATTGCCAAGTGTAGCGGAATTCAGTTTTTTTCCTTTGCGCCGGTGGAGAATGTGCAGTTAGCATTTAGCAACATAGCATTTTCCTACAGCGGCTATCGCCTGCGCTCGCACACACACGTCACTAAAGACGTAAAAACTTTTATTTAATATTGGTATGATCATTACAACAACTTTTGCCCATGTCTCAGTCTACATTATAAACAACTTTGTATAAATACGTTACCTCTTAACGTCGACACAACCGCGTCATAGCCATGAGGTTCAAAAGATTTACCTGACTAAATAAAGGTTGAATGAATGAATAGCTCATCCACGCTGTTAGCTGTTCCTAGCTAGCGCTGTTCGGCGCTAGCTCGCGCCGCTACTTTTTATTTCACGTCAGCTGCAACGTTGAGCAACGTTGAGCTATAAAAACACGATTAAACATCGATAAGAATGTGTAATGCGCATTACAACGACAGAAACTCTGTACAAATAACTTTATCGTACTTGAGAAAAGGTAAGAGAGCTTACCTAAAAGCCACCGTCGCAAGTTAAGTCCAAGACTGCGCATGCGTACTGTCTGCGCCGCACGCAGCTGAGAGAGAAGCCTTCTTCTTCTTCTTCTGTGAGGTTTTACGGCAGCTTACATCCTTCCGGTGTATTACCGCCATCTAATGGTACCATCCCTAAACTACTTCAATTCTTCTGTTGACTCTTGTTCTACTAAAAAGAAACTGTCCAGATGACCTGATTGAGAATTATTGGATTTGATACCTGGATTATTGAGCATGAACTTTTTTGTCTTGTTCTTTTTGTTCACATTCTTAAAATTGTAACTGTATCTGTATTGAAATAATAATAAAATAAAAAATAAAATAAAAAATAAAAAGCCTGTTGATGTCAAGTAAAACAAAGTATTTACGTCCACCTTTACTAGATCCCATTCCAAAACGCTCTTCAAACTGATAGGGCATGTGACTTATTTTTTCATTTGGTCAAGTAGAGTTTTCCTTTCATCCGAATATTTAAAACATTCCAAAATGAAGTGCTGCACTGACTCTGTATCCTGGCAAAAGTCACAACGTCCACTATTGTGTTTCCCTATAATAAACAAAGTACTGTTCAGCTTCATATGACCTATTCTTAATCTTGTTAACATTGATTCCTCCCTCAGAGAGCCCATACCCAGAAATCCCTTTTTTACTATTTTTTCCCCTTGTCTCAAACGTAGAAAAATATGTTTATGGTAAATGAAGCTTATTTATATAGCGTTTTCCAGCCCCCTATGAGGGGCCCCAAAGCGCTTTACAATACCAACCATCCACCCATTCATACACACATTCATACACACATTCATACACACATTCATACACCGGTAGCGGCATACCCATGCAAGGCGCCATCCTACCGGGAGCAACTCGGGGTTAAGTGTCTTGCCCGGGGACGCAAGGACACATGGTGTGGGGAACCAGTATTCGAACCTCCAACCTTCTGATCGGGGGACGACTGCCATTACCACTACGCCACGGCCGCCCCACGGCCGTTTAATCTGTCCTAACCACATATTATTTCATTAAAATCAATTATATGTTAAATTATATGTTAAAATAAATATGTGAAATGAACCTGCATTATTTGTCTATTTAATATAAACTGCACAGTAGGTATGTTTATGTAGTATTCAGCCTTGGAAAAAAATACAATGTAGAAAATGTTAATGAACTATTGGTTTAAAGAAATTGTAATAGGACAATGGAGTCTGTCCAAAATTAAAGAGAACCTGTATAAAAAATAGAATGTTTAATACTTTGAGTGGGCATGCTGATCAAAGAAGCAGATTTGTCTTAATTCAAGTTAGTTTGTTATCTTGAAACAAGATTTTTCACGTTTTACAAACCTCACGACAACTGCAAATGTTTATGAAATGTCAGAAAAGCTTGTTTCAAATAAGAAATGACTCAAAACAAGATATTTTCAAGACTTTTTGCCTTATCAAGATTTTCAAGATGCATTGTCTCAAAACAAGTTGTTATGTCTAACTTAGAAATATGTTTTTGACTTATATTAAGTGTGATAAGAGGTTTTGACTTGAAATTAGAAAATTATACTTGGTAAGATTTTACGTTTTTGCAGTGTATACTGTATAGCTCCAAGTCACAACAGAAGTTGTCTCAAGGCACTGAACAGAAACAATCAAATATAAAAAATAATAAGTTAACAGAAACTTTAATATAAAAATAATGTTAACACTATTTATCTGAGGAGACTACTTTGAGTTTAACTCCATGCTATAAAAGAGCTACAGTAGTTAGCCAGTGTTCTTTCAGGATGAAATAATTTGAACTTCTGTTTGAATTTTAATTCTATGAACTTTTCCATTTTTGTTAAATTTACTATGAATTTCTCACAGGGCTATTCTCAACCAGTATATACATATCAAACTTATGAACCTCGATATGTTATGAGTTTTCTTTTCGCAGGGGTACACTTTTACAAGAGAGCTTTATGTTTTAAAACCTCATGGAAACAAATTTCCACATGTCCAATGTCTGATGCTGCAGCCATGTTACTGAGCTCCCAATGATGGGCTAACCTGGTTCCACCACCAGCAGCAGGATCCTCAGTCAGAACCGCTGGTGGGATGTCCTGGTCCATCTGCAGCCCTCTCCATTTGTTTCTTCATGGACATGAAGCTGTGACACTATGTTCTTTGCCTCTTCTTCAGCAAAAAGCTCCTCCAGTGGAGACTTACTGGATAGACTGCAGGGAGGAGGTTCCTAAACAAACAACATGTTCATCAGTATTATCAGTAAAAAGAGATTATAAATTCATTTTAAGATTGAGAATGTATACAAATATTAGCTCTGTTGTTATTGCCTAACAACTAACCTATTCAATAATTTTTCAAACTGTGACATTCACTCATAATGGAATGAAAGAGAACATAAACAGAAATTATATAATAATAAAAACTAGAGACATTAAAACATTTTAAAAGACACAGAGAACTTTAAATGTATTAAGAATGTTGGATTTGCTTAACTATCGTAGTAATGTGTCTAAGTGCAATGTAAGTGCAATCCATGGCAGGAGTTGAATCCACATCTGAAAATGGATGTAATCTTTTCACAATATATGCTGTAACTGTTCTGTGTCTCTCTTCATTCAGTTATACTGACCTATTACTTGGACACTGGTGAACACTTTGGAGACATTTCAGGTTGTTTGTCTAAGAAAAAATATGAGCTAACGTTAGCATCGTGTTTGTATTTGAGCTGACTTACCGCTTTAAGTGGAGTATAACTTGTTAGCTGCCTTAAAGGTGCTATATGTAGTTTTTGGAAAATGCTGGAACTTAGAAAAAATTTGAACAGAGACACGTTTTTGGTCCCTCCCCCTTGCTCTAGGCTGAACTGCAGCTCAGCCTCCATAGCTCTGCCTCCACTGCATGTCCTGTCTCGTGAACGTGCATGTGTGTAGCCGCTGCGATGTTCTATGTTTATGTTAATAAAACGTTCTAAAAAATAAAATAAAAACATGGAGCGCTGGTCCAGTACACCAGAACACCAGGAAATCTGCAGAGCCTCGAGCAGCCACGTTGAACCCGAGTTTAATTCACTCGTGACAAATTCATTAATTTCTCATCATTTCAGTCATGGAGTCAGCGGAGGAGGAAGCGATCACTTGACTTTTGGCAAAAAAACAA
>JBBPBX010049083.1:8894-25497 GCA_038048925.1 Garcialebias charrua
GCTCAGAAACTGTTGTGGCGTTGATGCATTCAGCTGATGCATTCAGCTGCAGAGACGTTGATTCTGCGTCGTTAGAGTGGGCAGATATCCATCACGATTAAACAGTTTATTGTAGCTTTAAATGTTGATTGTCATGCTTGGCCAGCATATCTGTTTAACATGCAGACCGGTGTTTCCATGAAAAGTAAATAAAATGCACAAATAAACATTCCCTGCTTGTCTTTTCTCTGTTATCAGCAAACACAAACGACATCAGAGCATTTGAAATTCCACGAGAAATGTTCAGAGCAAAATTGCCTTTTTTTTTCTTCATGTTAGACATTTAGCTGTAGAGGCATCATAAATGGCTGACATTTTGCAAACCAAGTGGCAAACCAGCTGCGCACAATTACTGAGAAATCTGAAAATAAAATGGGTTTTATAGGTCCATGAAAAGTGCACCGTTATCTGGTGGCTTCAGCTGTCAGTCATAATGTCAATTCTGCAGCATAAAGATCTAATGAGGGGATGGATGAGGAAAGCCAGCACGCTCCAGGCATGCCGTGTTTTATATTTGAGCTCTCAGGTTTACTCACATTGCAGAATGGCAACCCTCAAGGTGTGTAGGACACACACACTTTTAATATGAGTTCACACACACACACGTTATTGCTCTCAGGAAAGTGCATTGTCATTTGTTCTATTAAAAAAAACACGGGATCAGCCTGCAGAGGCTGAAATCTGTCCTCATGCTGCTATTGGTTGTTTTAATAGAGTGAACAGTGCAAAAAAAATGAGTATGGGAGAGGAAAACGTTGCGAAAGAGGGTTTAATGTTTTACAGAATTTAGATTTTTTTTTTATATTAATGCCAAACAAGATAAATTATGCAAAGAATGGAAAAACACTCATACATAAGCATCCAGTAGAATCTAAGCATGCACATGAACAAGTAAGAAAAACATACAAGGATTATAAATTTATTCCAATGTACAGGTTTAGGTAATACCTGTATTTTCCGTGTATCGATTTATTTTATATAATGTCCTGCTAATATTAAAAAGTGTGTTTTTAATAATAAAGTGTCTGCTAAGTGTTGGGCTCTGACATTTATATTTGATATATTTTACTAAAACTGGGTCAGTGAAGCTGAAAATTGTCGGCTATTATCAAAAAGATCAGCTGCTTGATTAAAAGCAGGCAGGGAAGCATACAGAAAATTTTATTCACTCAGCTTTCAGTAAATGATCCTGTCAGCGTAAAAAAGGAAACGATAAAGAGTGAGAGGAGTGCAGGTTTTAAAGCTAACCTTCTGAACTGCTTTGCACGTGGAACTATTGCTGCAGTGACATGAATGAAATGCCCACGTGTTATCCGTTCTGTTTTATTTAAACTGCATCTGTTCACACAAAAAGTTGTCTCACGTCACTTTTACCTGACCTTTTGGCTTTTACACACTTGTCAGTGGGTGGAGATTGGATTGGATTTGATTCTGATAGTACGAAGCCTCCAGCAGAACCAGAGTCAGAGACAACCACAAAGAAGAAAATCACAACTGGGTGTTCAGTTTACAGCTGCATAACAGAAACAGGAAGCTCCGGAGTCAACGATGAGGCTGCTCTTAGCAAAAATAGATACACTAGTCTTAACTGTTTATTATTTACACCTTTCATACCTGATTCTTCGTTTAAATAAACCCTCTAAAACCTGAACTATTCAGTAAAACCTGTTTTGTCAGCATCTGAAGAAACTAGAAAGATAAATCCAACAGAATAAAATTATCCTGTAATTAAAATTCACATGACAACGGCAGCAAAGCATTTCCAAAAGAAAATGTAAGAAAAGATAATAAGCAGCTGAAACAAAACTATATGGGAGTGATAAAGTATGATTTTTTTGTTGTTGTTGATACATTTAAAATTAAAACTGAAACACCCAACAAAGTTCAGTCAGGTCATCTGGACGGTTTCTTTTTGTTGTTGAGATGTTTTGTCCGTCATCCTAAGGACTTCATAAATCCAAGTAGCACCATCAAACTGAGTCCCACAAGCAGCACCCACATAGTGGACCAACCAGTTTGATGGTGATACGATGGATTCTGGGGCCCGCCTTCTCCCCCTTCATTTCCTCTGAGGCAGCCATAGCCAAAGTGGTTCAAAACATCAAAGTTCATGCTCAATAATCCAGGTAGAAAATCCCAACGAAGTTCAGTCGGGACGGTTTATTTATTTTGTTGAGACGTTTCATCCAAGGGTTCCTCGGATCGATGAAGGACGAAACGTCTCAACAAAAAAGAAACCGTTCAGATGACCTGACTGAACGTTGTTGGATTTTCTACCTGGATTATTGAGCATGAACTTTGATAAAACTGAAATAACTTAGCGTAAAATGTGCTAACTTACTTTGTAGTCAAATATATTTGCACATAAATTACTACATGTAAAATAAAGTTTGAGGGGTAAAATATTTGCTTTTATTGCACATTTTTAATTTTGCTCTCTCTGTGCTCTTGCTAAAACAAAGATTACACGATGACCTCGTTAAGTCGAATGGAGTCATTTCAGCACCGTTAGGAGGGTGGTTTTATTAGCAAAGGGCTTATGGACTTGGATTAAATTCAGTTTAATTATACATGGTCATACCGGTAATTGGTCAGTCAGACTCTATTCCCCTAACCTTTTACTGATATGGCAGATCAAATTAAAAGCCCTGTTGATATGAGGCTGCAAAGGTGCAATTGTACATGAATGATGTGAAACACCAGGTTTGTTTGGATCTCATTTAGAATAACTAAATTCCATCAACTTGTTTCTTTGTGACTGAGAAGACTTTTCATGTCTAAAATTCTGCGCTGACCGTCCGATCCAACCTGTCAGACTTTCTCACCGCTCCGTGGGTTTGACACAGACTCATTGCCAGCAGTGCACTGTCTTGTAACTCCAGTGAATTATGATCCATGCAGCTGTCAACACAGCTTTGATACATGGAAACAAAGCACTGTTTACAGCAGCTTGCTGTTTTCATCACTCAAATAATAAAAATAGATTTTTCCCTTAAAGTCCAAAAGCCTCAAAGGTCTGTCAACAAAATCCAACCCCCACTGACCAGGTGGTGGCTGGTTTAAGGAGCTAAATGTGAACGGACACACTGCAAGTTCTATGTCAACAATTTATTCATAAATCATAAACCATTATCTCCACCCATGACCGGTGATTACTTTGATCTTAACGAGCCAAGTTAAGACCAAGTTTGTAGAAAAACTGGAGTGTTGTGGCTCAATACAGACTTCCAGCAACAATATAGAAAAACATCCCCGATGAATGACCAGTTACCTCAGATACCAGTACTACAACTTCTATCACTGCATATTAGAAACATTAGTTTAGATATATTTATGTTTAACAGTAAAGAATTATATAAACGTATTTGGTGATTGACCGGCTATTACTTTGTATAATAGAACTGTTAGAGCTGATTAGAAACTGTAGCCTGGCCGACCTTGGCCTTGTTGGCAATAATATGCCCAGAGGTTGGTTAATACACGCTTACTGGATGGACAGTAGAAGAGTTTTTTCACACATACTGTATTTTACATTGTCCTGAGGACCGAGCCTGATGCAGCTGTAGTAACGGGGTCCAAATCCTGTTTCCTTCTCTGTGGCTGCTTTTAAACAGATGGAAATATTCAAAGCTGGCACCAGGACACCTTAGGTCGCAGTTCAATGATCGACTTTATTGTCATCTCATCTGATCTGCGGTCGCATGTCTTGGACACTCGGGTGAAGAGAGGGGCGGAGCTGTCAACTGACCACTACCTGGTGGTGAGTTGGCTCCGATGGTGGGGGAGGATGCCGGGTCAGACCTGGCAGACCCAAACGTATTGTGAGGGTCTGCTGGGAACGTCTGGCAGAGTCTCCTGTAAGACGGAGCTTTAACTCCCATCTCCGGGAGAGCTTTGAACACGTTCTGGGCCATGTTCCGTGCCACTATTGTCGAGGCGGCTTATCGGAGCTGTAGCCGCAAGGTTGTTGGTACCTGTCGTGGCGGCAACCCTCGAACCCGGTGGTGGACACCGGCAGTGAGGGATGCTGTCAGGCTGAAGAAGGAGTCCTATTGGGCCTTTTTGGCCTATGGGACCCCGGAAGCAGCTGATGGGTACCGGCAGTCCAAACGGCATGCAGCTCGGGTGGTTGCTGAGGCAAAAACTCGGGCGTGGGAGGAGTTCGGAGAGGCTGTAGAGAATGACTTCCGTACGGCTTCGAGGCGATTCTGGTCCACCATCCGGCGTCTCAAGACGGAGGTTGAGGAGCATCAAATGTAGAACCACTAGACTGAGGAACAGCTTCTACCCTGAGGCTGTTAGACTCATGAATAAATAAATAATAAGAATAATCACTGTGAAATATCACATCATGCTGATGCTGATCTGTTTTCTTGTTGCTGTGTTCATCTGTGACCATCTGCTCATAAAGACTCATGTTCGTGCTGCTGTTTGTAATGATGTTTTTCTATTACTCTAGGGCTTAGTGTATTTCTAGTTGATGTTTTTCTTAGTTCATATCCTAGATGTTATTACTGTTTTTCTCTTACATTTTGTTGTTGGATGTAACTGGGACCCTGTGTACATAATCTCATTTCATCACATGTACTACATGCGGTGCAAATGACAATAAAGACTCTCTGACTCTGACTCTGGTCCGCATTGCCGGCAGTAAGTCAGGCTTGTTTCCAGTGAGAGTTGGACTCTGCCAAGGTTGCCCTTTGTCACCGATTCTGTTCATAACTTTTATGGACAGAATTTCTAGGCCAGCCAAGGTGTTGAGAGGATCCGTTTTGGTGGCCTTAGAATTGCTTCTCTGTTTTTTGCAGATGATATGGTCCTATTGGCTTCATCAGGTCGTGATCTACAGCTTTCGCTGGAGCGGTTTGCAGCCGAGTGTGATGCGGCCGGGATGAGGATCAGTTCCTCCAAATCCGAGGCCATGGTCTTGAGCCGGAAAAGGGTAGCATGCCCTCTCCGGGTCGGGGATGAGGTCCTGCCCCAAGTGGAGGAGTTTAAGTATCTCGGGGTCTTGTTCACGAATGAGGGAAAACTGGAGCGTGAGATCGATAGGCGGATAGGTGCAGCGTCCGCAGTGAAGCGGGCGCTGTACCGGTCTGTCGTGGTGAAGAGAGAGCTGAGTCAAAAGGCAAAGCTCTCAATTTACTGATTGATCTACATTCCTACCTTCATCTATGGTCATGAGCTTTGGGTTGTGACCGAAAGAACGAGAACTTGGATACAAGCGGCTGAAATTAGTTTTCTCCGCAGGGTGTCTGGGTTCTCCCTAAGAGATAGGGTGAGAAGATCAGTCATCCGGGAGGGACTCAGATTAGAGCCGTTGCTTCTCCACATCAAGAGGAGCCAGTTGAGGTGGCTCAGGCATCTGGTTAGGATGCCTCCTGGACGCCTCCCTGGTGAGGTGTTCTGGGCATGTCCCACCGGGAGGAGACCCAGAGGAAGACCCAGGACACGCTGGAGGGACTATAGCCGTTTTCGCACTGCACAGCCCTTTCCGGCCCGACCCGGCTTCTAACCCGGGTTCGTCTTGTTTGCAGTTGCCTTTTCGGGCCGGCGTCAGCCCAAGTTTTAGAACCCGACCGACGGAGGTTCTAAGCGGGCCTAGCTCCCGGGCCCAGTTTAAATAACACGAAGCGTGCACCCATACAGAGCATTTCCGCCTTTCAGCGCGAGCTGAATTTCATTAAAATATAACTACAGAAACGCCTAAAAAATGTGTTAGCTGAATATATATATTAGTGTTTCTGAGTTTAATTTTTGTTAATAACTGATTACAAATCAGCTTATTTTAGAACGTAAATAACACCAAGCGTGCACACAGGAACGCACGCACACAAGAACTCCCCACCCACTTCAAGGCGGCTCTCCGCACACTGCGAAATGAGCGGGGGCGGGCCAGGCTGGGCTCAGGGGCAACCCGGGACGAGCTGGGCCTGGGAGGGCTGTGTAGTGCGAAAACGGCTTGTTTCCCGGCTGGCCTGGGACCGCCTTGGGATTCCCCCGGAGGAGCTGGCCCAAGTGGCTGGGGAGAGAGAAGTCTGGGCCTCCTTACTTAGGCTGCTATCCCCGCGACCCGACCCCGGATAAGCGGAAGGAAATGGATTGATGGATGGATGTGATCCTCCCCTCCCTGGGCTGCCACCTTACCGTGGTGGAGGGGTTTGAGTGTCTCAATGATCCTAGGAGCTATGCTGTCAGGGGCTTCATGCCCCTAGAAGGGTCACCCAAGGCAGACAGGTCCTAGGTGAGGGATCAGACAAAGTGCAGCCCAAAAACCCCTATGATGAGTACAATTAATGGACTAAGTTTTCCCTCGCCCGGACGCGGGTCACCGGGGCCCCACTCTGGAGCCAGGCCCGGAGGTGGGGCACGCTGGCGAGCGCCTGGTGGCCGGGCTTTTACCCATGGAGCCCGGCCGGGCACAGCCCGAAGAGGAGACGTGGGTCCCCCTTCCCATGGGCTCACCACCTGTGGGAGGGGCCAAAGGGGTCGGGTGCAATGTGAGATGGGTGGCGGCCGAGGGCGGGGACCCTGGCGGTCTGATCCTCGGCTACAGAAGCTGGCCATTGGGACATGGAATGTCACCTCTCTGGTGGGGAAGGAGCCTGAGCTAGTGTGTGAGGTTGAGAGGTTCCGACTAGAAATAGTCGGACTCACCTCAACGCATGGCTCTGGCTCTGGAACCAGTTTCCTTGAGAGGGGTTGGACACTCTTCCACTCTGGAGTTGCCCCTGGTGAGAGGCGCCGAGCAGGAGTGGGCATACTGGTTGCCCCCCATCTTGGTGCCTGTACGTTGGGGTTCACCCCGGTGAACGAGAGGGTAGCCTCCCTTCGCCTACGTGTGGGGGGACGGGCTCTGACTGTTGTTTGTGCCTATGCACCAAACGGCAGCTCAGACTACCCACCCTTTTTGGAGTCCTTGGAGGGGGTATTGGAGAGTGCGCCTCCTGGGGACTCCCTTGTTCTACTGGGGGACTTCAACGCTCACGTGGGCAATGACAGTGAGACCTGGAGGGGTGTGGTTGGGAGGAACGGCCCCCCTGATCTGAACCAGAGTGGTGTTCTGTTATTGGACTTCTGTGCTCGTCATGGATTGTCCATAACGAACACCATGTTTAAGCATAAGGGTGTCCATATGTGCTCTTGGCACCAGGACACCCTAGGTCGCAGTTCGATGATCGACTTTGTTGTCGTCTCATCTGATCTGCGGCCGCATGTCTTGGACACTCGGGTGAGGAGAGGGGCGGAGCTGTCTACTGACCACTACCTGGTGGTGAGTTGGCTCCGATGGTGGGGGAGGATGCCGGTCAGACCTGGCAGACCCAAACGTATCGTGAGGGTCTGCTGGGAACGTCTGGCAGAGTCTCCCGTAAGACGGAGCTTTAACTCCCACCTCCGGGAGAGCTTTGAACACGTTCCGAGGGAGGCGGGGGACATGGAGTCCGAGTGGGCCGTGTTCCGCGCCTCTATTGTCGAGGCAGCTTATCGGAGCTGTGGCCGCAAGGTTGTTGGTGCCTGTCGAGGTGGCAACCCTCGAACCCGGTGGTGGACACCGGCAGTGAGGGATGCTGTCAGGCTGAAGAAGGAGTCCTATTGGGCCTTTTTGGCTTGTGGGACCCCGGAAGCAGCTGATAGGTACCGGCAGTCCAAGCGGCATGCAGCTCGGGTGGTTGCTGAGGCAAAAACTCGGGCGTGGGAGGAGTTCGGAGAGGCCATGGAGAATGACTTCCGTACGGCTTCGAGGCGATTCTGGTCCACCATCCGGCGTCTCAGGGGGGGAAAGCGGTACGCCACCAACACTATTTATAGTGGGGTGGCGTGCTGCTGACCTCAACTCGGGATGTTGTGAATCGGTGGGCAGAGTACTTCGAAGACCTCCTCAATCCCACTGGCACATCTTCCACTGAGGAAGCGGAGCCTGGGGACTTTGGTTGGGCTTCTCCAATCTCTGGTGCTGAGGTCACCGAGGTGGTTAAAAAGCTCCGTGGTGGCAAGGCTCCAGGGGTGGATGAGATTCGCCCGGAGTTCCTTAGGGCTCTGGATGTTGTGGGGTTGTGTTGGCTTACGCGACTCTGCAATATCGCGTGGACATCGGGGGCAGTTCCCTTGGATTGGCAGACTGGGGTGGTGGTTCCCCTATTCAAAAAGGGGGACCGTAGAGTGTGTTCCAACTATAGGGGGATCACACTCTTAAGCCTCCCTGGTAAGGTCTATTCAGGGGTTCTGGAGAGGAGGGTCTGTCGGATAGTCGAACCTCGGATTCAGGAGGAGCAGTGTGGTTTTCGTCCTGGTCGTGGAACACTGGACCAGCTCTACACCCTCAGCAGGGTCCTGGAGGGTACGTGGGAGTTTGCCCAACCAGTTTACATGTGCTTTGTGGACTTGGAGAAGGCATTCGACCGCGTCCCTCGGGGGGTTCTGTGGGGGGTACTCCGGGAGTATGGGGTACCAGGCCCTTTGATACGGGCTGTTAGGTCCCTGTACGACCGGTGTCAGAGCTTGGTCCGCATTGCCGGCAGTAAGTCAGGCTCGTTTCCGGTGAGAGTTGGACTCCGCCAAGGTTGCCCTTTGTCACCGATTCTGTTCATAACTTTTATGGACAGAATTTCTAGGCGCAGCCAAGGTGTTGAGAGGATCCGTTTTGGTGACCTTAGAATCGCTTCTCTGTTTTTTGCAGATGATGTGGTCCTACTGGCTTCATCAGTTCGTGATTTACAACTTTCACTGGAGCGGTTTGCAGCCGAGTGTGATGCGGCCGGGATGAGGATCAGTTCCTCCAAATCCGAGGCCATGGTCTTGAGCCGGAAAAGGGTAGCATGCCCTCTCCGGGTCGGGGAGGAGGTCCTGCCCCAAGTGGAGGAGTTTAAGTATCTCGGGATCTTGTTCACGAATGAGGGAAAACTGGAGCGTGAGATCGATAGGCGGATAGGTGCAGCATCCGCAGTGAAGCGGGCGCTGTACCGGTCTGTCGTGGTGAAGAGAGAGCTGAGTCAAAAGGCAAAGCTCTCAATTTACCGATCGATCTACGTTCCCACCCTCATCTATGGTCATGAGCTTTGGGTTATGACCGAAAGAACAAGATCTCGGATACAAGCGGCTGAAATGAGTTTTCTCCGCAGGGTGGCTGGACTCTCCCTTAGAGATAGGGTGAGAAGCTCAGTCATCCGGGAGGGACTCGGAGTAGAGCCGCTGCTTCTCCACATCGAGAGGAGCCAGTTGAGGTGGCTCGGGCATCTGGTTAGGATGCCTCCTGGACGCCTCCCTGGTGAGGTGTTCCGGGCATGTCCCACCGGGAGGAGACCCAGAGGAAGACCCAGGACGCGCTGGAGGGACTATGTTTCTCGGCTGGCCTGGGAACGCCTTGGGATTCCCCCGGAGGAACTGCTCCAAGTGGCTGGGGAGAGGGAAGTCTGGGCCTCCCTACTTAGGCTGCTACCCCCGCGACCCGACCCCGGATAAGCGGAAGAAGATGGATGGATGGATGGATGGATGGATGGATGGATGGAAATATTCAATTCAGTTCAGCCTTTATTTATACAGGTTAATTTCACTGAGCCCCGGGGACTCATGTACAAGAGAGACCTGTTTTAAATGAAGAATACAGATGACAACAGTAGACAATTGTAAAAAAGCATATCAAATGAAAAGTAATTGGACAAAATTACATAAAATAAAAAATGAAACAAAAACAGATACATTATGAAACGGTGTACAATACTTAAAACAGGAACATGTCTGCTTTGGTTTTTGCCATGAACTTAGCAGATGTTTGAAGTCCCTTAGGTCAAGGTCGAGAGCTTCAGATCTTTTTGCAAGGTGTTCCAGGATACAGGAGCGGAGTAGAAGAAGGCCCTTTTGCTTGTAGATCTGTAGAAACTGTGTTTGTTTACCTTCTTCATCTCCAGTAGTCTGCTTTCACAGGAGTAGGTGGCACCATTTAGGCTTTTTCTTCTGCTAAACCTTGATTACCGGTAATTTTATCCTGATGCATGCTCAATAATTGATTAGTTGATTAGTTTTAATTATTTTGGTCTTTCAAAATGGTGGCACAGCATGAGCTATATATAACCTTGCACAGTCAAGCGACTGCATACGTGAATGTAGACAGATCTATATACGGTACAACTGTCCTATCAAGAGGCATCCCATTATTTGTCAGAGTGAGGAACCACAGAGGTGTCCTACTGACAGCTGTGTGCCCAGCCCTAATGAGTCCCATGTTGAACGTAATGTCACTCATTAGCACCACTTCAGCTGCTAATGAGCCACACAGTGGTGGCTCAGGCCCCGCTGAGTCTGACCTGGGAGCTAACTCACACAAATGGTGCTATTTATCGGTACCCTAAAAGCTTAACTATACAGTGCATTTGCATAAGCCTGTCGCAATAAACAATAAATCAATTACCGGTAATCGCATGATAAATGAAAATGATCAACCTCGTTTTAATTTATCTGCTTTATTGTTTGGCAGCACGGTGGCGCAACTGGTAGAGCTGCTGCCTTTCAGCAAGAAGGTTGCCGGTTCAAATCCCGGTCCAGGGGCCTTCCTGGGTGGAGTTTGCGTGTTCTCTCCGTGCATGCTTGGGTTTTCTCCAGGTACTCCGGTTTCCTCCCACAGACCAAAAACATGCATGTTAGGCTGATTGGTAACTCTAAATTGTCTCTAGGTGTGAGTGAGAGAGTGAATGGTTGTTTGTCTCTGTGTGTCCCTGTGATGGACTTGCGACCCATCCAGGGTGTACCCCGCCCCTCGCACAGTGATTGCTGGACATGGGCACGGGCAACCCCCATGACCCAAAATGGAAGAAGCGGGTAAAAGATAATGGATGGATGGATGGATGGATTTATAATTTATTTGTGTGTCTTTCTACTGGACACTGAGTGACAAAAGGCTCAACCCTGGTGCTCTAAACTGACCCCTTCCTTTTTCTTTTCACTTTAAAATCCATTTTAACTCCCATTTTTCTTAAAGAGACACGCTGCTCACTCCCTCACTAACCATCCTTCGGTTCAAACAGTCTTATATTGCCATCTAGTGTTCAAAAAAGGCACTACACACAAAAATTAACCAAAATTTCTTCTTAAATTTGACATTACTAATTATTGGGGGAGTGTTGGCGCAGTGGTTAGACGGTGGGCCTGTGATCGGAAGATCGCCGGTTCAAGCCCCGGTCCCGACAACGTCAAAAAATGTGGGTGGAAAAAGGTGAAACACCCACACCTGCCTCCACCCTCATTCGCCCCACTCTGGGCCCCTAAGCAAGGCCCTTAACCCCCACCACTTGCTCCCTAAACAGGTCTCTCTTGAAAATGAGTTCTTGTGGCTCAATGAGACTAACCTGAATAAATAAAGGGTAAATAAAATGAATAAAAATTTGTCAGATATCTAACGATATTATTGTTTATTGCAATAATTTCTGAGACAATTGCCCAGTAAAATGTGTTATCATGACAGGCCTACGTGTGCAGAGCCACATTGCTTCCTTTAATTCAGTAATCCATTCCCAGACAGTGTAAACGCTCGCACCGTTCCTGTATGATCTTTACTACATCTTTGTTTCTCTCCATTTCACAGGGCAGAGGTGGTGCTGGGAAACATCATAAAGAAGAAAGGATGGAGGTATGAGGCACACTTTAATCGAGTTTGGCGGGTTTTAATTTCCTTCCTCCACTGGCCTGCCTAATCTTCTATCATCTCACTTCTCTGGCCCATCAGGAAGTTGTGTATTGTGTGTGTTGTGAACTGGAGCAGTAAGGTTCCAGCTCACAAAACACAAGATGAATGTGTGTCCCTACTCAAAGATGCTGAATAATGGATGCACTTCTTGTGCTGTGTCATCTGCCTTGCTGATCCTGGATTGACATTTGTTAGTTATTTGTGATCGAGTTACACACTTGGACTTGTACATATAATTCATGAGCGTTGTCGAACAGAAACGGATAGAAACATGTCATCTTAGTGTGTCTTTGGTGTGTCAGCGGTGGTGGGATGCATTACAAACAATGATGAGTCCAGCTACAGACAGGAGGTGGAACACCTGGAGAGCTGGTGCAAAGAGAACAATCTTCACATGAATGTGAAGAAGACAAAGGAGATGATTGTGGACTTCAGAAGGAACAAACACACCCATGCCCCACTGAAAATAGGTGGGTCTGCAGTGGAAGTGGTCTCCAGCTACAAATACTTGGGTGTACACATGAATGATAACCTCAGCTGGAGCAACAACACCACCAGCCTGATCAAGAAAGGTCATCAGAGACTCTACTTCCTCAGACGGCTGAGACGAGCTGGTCTGAGCAGCCCAGTCCTCACCTCCTTCTACAGGTGTGCAGTGGAGAGCATCCTGTGCTCCAGCATCAACGTGTGGCATGGAGGCTGCACAGTTGAAGAGAGGAAAGCTCTGCAGAGAGTGGTGAAGGCTGCACAGAAGTCTGTTGGAGTCAGTCTCCCCACCATCACAGACATTTACACCTCCAGATGCAGGAAAAGAGCCACCTGCATCATGAAAGACCTCACTCACCCAGCACACTCACTCTTTGCCCCACTCCCCTCAGGACGGAGGTTGAGGAGCATCAAATGTAGAACCACTAGACTGAGGAACAGCTTCTACCCTGAGGCTGTTAGACTCATGAATAAATAAAAATAAAATAAAAAAATAAACACTGCAAAATATCACATCATGCTGATGCTGATCTGTTTTCTTGTTGCTGTATTCATCTGTGACCATCTGCTCATACAAACTCATGTTCGTGCTGCTGTTTATTCCCACTATATTAGGCTTAGTGTATTACTAGTTGATGTTTTTCTTAGTTAGTTCTAGATGTTATTACTGTTTTTCTCTTTCATTGTTGTTGGATGTAACTGGGACCCTGTGTACATAATCTTGTTTTCATCTCATGTACCACATGCGGTGCAAATGACAATAAAGACTCTCTGACTCTTTTACATCTTAGAGAGTTGCACAAATCAACAACATCTGCATCACTGCTTTTGTCTGTAATTCAGCAAGTTTGTTTAGCAGGTGTTCTAACAGATGTGCTGTCGTTCTCCACTGTTTAGACGCTCAACTCTGGTGATAACAACGAAGATCTTTTGGGGTGGAAAGTAAGTTTTGTCTAGTTGCCTAATGAAAACGTATCTTCCTGTGTAATATTTCCTGACACTGTCAGACGCTGATGCCCCCGGTAGCAGGATCATGCATCATTGAAACTGAACTGTCGTCAGGTTGTTTCAGTGAATTTGAAAACATCCTCTCATATTTCTAAAAGGATGATGATGTATTGTCAGCACTGAGGGGCAGGTCCAGCTGGATTTTAAATATACTGTATATATATTTTTATTTTATTTTATTTTATTTTATTTTAATTTAAATAACACAAAGTCTGTGTTTTGTTTTAGAGCGGAGACTGAAAGAGGGTTATCCCGAAAACACATTATAGAAGGTAAGCATCACAGTCACCGGATTAAATGCCGATGCTGAATTAATAACTTACATTCTAATTAGTGTTTTCGAGTTGAGGAAATCAAAGCTGCAGCTCAATAATCTGCCTTCTCTTGAGATTATTGAAGTTGCCAAGACAACAGTGGGGGCAAAATCCCAGACAAACCGAGAAGATTTGCATTCATTTCGATGAAGCACTTTAATATTGTACCTGTCACAACCAGGGTTCAGTGTCAGTAACAGAGGGGCTTATTTTCAGGTTTAAAGGCTTCTCTGGAAAGACTGCAGTTAGACTACGTGGATGTGGTTTTCGCCAACAGACCCGACCCCAACACACCTATGGAAGNCAGACAAACCGAGAAGATTTGCATTCATTTCGATGAAGCACTTTAATATTGTACCTGTCACAACCAGGGTTCAGTGTCAGTAACAGAGGGGCTTATTTTCAGGTTTAAAGGCTTCTCTGGAAAGACTGCAGTTAGACTACGTGGATGTGGTTTTCGCCAACAGACCCGACCCCAACACACCTATGGAAGGCAAGTCCTCTTTCTTTTTTGCTTTTAAATGTTTTTCTTGTTTTGTCTTTTGTTTTAAGCCTCCTGTTTGTCTCTATGACTACTGCAGTGTGAAGACTTAGATATACACAGCTCTTGTAAGTGAACCGTCTATTTTTAAATGCTGCATGTGGTCAGGATGCTTCCACCTCCGCAGTCAGAATGATGATAAATACTGATGCTGGAGACCTTTAAATGGCAGAGTATTAACCGTGTGTGGGCTTAGATGGACTCTCAGTATCCATCTGCTCATGTTGTTAAGTTCCTCTGCAGGTTAAAGTTGAATCGGAGGTCTTTCTTTTTTCTGCCTTCAGTTTGATGCTTCGGGCTCTTTTTCAATACTTCACTGTCTTGTTTGGGAGAAGTAGCCAGTGGTGTTTAGCGGAAAAAAAGTATTTTTTTTCCCCCCCATCTGCCCTTTAACGACTGCACTCAGTCCACATGGACAGCTTTGAGAGTCTGTCTTCAAACGTACAGAGGCTGAAACCATCTGGTATATTTTATTTTGGCAGTAGCCATAGGGGTAAACAGGGTAAAAAAAAAAAGGAGGCAAACTGCAACTTTACAGAAACCCTCTAAAGCCGAGCACCCACTCGATAATAAAAAGCGTTGATTTGTTCAAAGCAGAGCATCAGTAAAGTTAATGGATGGACGGAGGATTTCTGAGGGTTGATGCAATCTGGTTTTATTACACTCCTGTGCTCCCGCCCTTCTCCGAGACGCCCGATCGTTATCTAACCTGTTTCTTGTGTTGCTCTGCAGCCACACGCAACAAAGCGTCAACCAGTGAAAACGGAAATTGGAGTCAACGCCACATCCATGGCTGTGCAATGAAAATCCTATCTTCAAATAAAATATGAAGTGTAGTCTTGTCTTGAGATGAATCTCTTTAACATTCACCCTGCATATTTGAAGAAAGGGGATGGCATATTTTTAACCCACGGTGCTTAAAATACATAATCCGTCATCCAGTGTGTCAACACACTTTGTGTTCGATTAAAGATTTGAACTGGTGCACGTATGGCTGTCATCTCTTATTCATTTCACTCGACTTCTTTTTCATGTAGCGCAGTGTAGATTTAAAAAAACAACTTAGACATATTCTGGTAAATTAAACAGGAATGTCATTCAAACGGGCCTTGTTAGGATCAGATGTCATGCTCGTGAGGATTCCCAGCTTTCTCATTAACATAATCAGATCCTCCCTCCCTCCCTCCTCCTAAATGGTCCAGGCAGTTTGGAGTGTAAATTATGACAAATGTGTGTTTTGTAAGATCAAAGAACCAGCAGACATGTAGGCTTATTGCGTCATACAGTAGCTTGTTGGAGAAAACACAACCGGGTCAGAGCCGTGCTGCTGATGCTGTTTTTTTTTTTAGCATGTTTATATGTGGTTTTGCAGAAACCGTTCGAGCTATGACCCATGTGATAAATCAAGGCATGGCCATGTACTGGGGAACATCCCGATGGAGCCCGATGGAAATAATGGTGAGAAAACGTTTGTGGCGTCGACTTTCTACAAATAAAGTCTGATCGTCTCTAGTGAGAGTTTTAAGAAAACAAAAAAAAAGTCCAGTTGTGTCCTTTTAAGAAACAAACCCAATGATTTTTTTTTTTACATAAGTGTATAAGTGTGATTGTTTTCCTTCAGGAAGCGTACTCGGTTGCACGGCAGTTCAACCAGATCCCCCCCATCTGTGAGCAGGCTGAGTACCACATGTTCCAGAGGGAGAAGGTGGAGGTGCAGCTGCCTGAGCTCTTTCATAAGATAGGTGGGTCTCAGTGTAGTGGTGGCTTTAGATTAATGTTTGCTTTCAGCTGTAAGCACACCTGCAGGTGCTTTCACACGTGTAGCGGCCTTACGGTCTTGCTTAGGTCTTGTCCACATGGATATGCAGTTTTTCCAAAACATTTTTTTATTTGTTGTTTCAAAAGAAATGTCCTCACAAACACAGCACTGTTATAAGTAATGTTGTAAATCGTATGGAAACATCAAAACCAATCAAAGAAACATTGTGGTAACTATGCCAGCATGAGTATAGCATAAAACACGCTTTGTGCAAAATGTAAACACAAGAAGAAGAAAAGGACACTCTTGGCTCAGGTTATATTAGAGGTAGTGTTGTGACATTATCGTTTCCCAAAAAAAAAAAAGTTTACTCTGGAACCTGTTTTAAAAATAAACCAAGATTATGGGAAGTAGGAATGTGGAGGGTGCTGCACCACCCCCTGATGGATACCAGAGGACATACATGTCCAAATACACTTACGGAATTAATTAATATTAAAAAAACAGGTATTTTGTGCTTCATATGTTTTAATTCCAATAATATGTTGATATCAACAGCACTATTACTGTTTATAGATGTACAACATTTTACAGCACTTAAAATGCACAAAAAGGTCAACAAATTAGCACAGAGTCATGATTGCAGTTTTATAGTTATTGTTAATTTTGTACTGCATATTTTGAATGTCCATTTTCAGAGAAGGCAACATGCACTGTTGTTGTGAATATCTCTGCATCTCTTTAAATCACACAGGCTCTTAGCACCTCAGCTGAAACGT
>JBBPBX010049084.1:0-25497 GCA_038048925.1 Garcialebias charrua
TTCTCATCAATTTTTGATGCAGGTTCGCTCCACTTGTTACCCCTCTCTGTTTTTATCGTTGGTAAAAGTCTGATATTTGCTCGGATCCTAAGCAATAGCTCAAAAATGTCTCCTTGTTCCTGCATTTGTTTACCTTGCATGTGCGCCATGATCGCCTTCACGCAACCTCATTCACCCAAAATGTTTATTCCCCATCCGTTCTCACATGCACTTGAGATCTCTTGTAAAAACACAGTAAAAAGTCTGAAACAATTCTGAGGTGAAAACCTCTGTGTTCAGGCTTATTTCTATGTTGATCAACAGCTCCCTCTGGCGGACAAAATTATGGCAGCACCATTCACCACTTGAAGAAAAAAGAAAACTTCACTTCACACTCACTTCACTCTCTCTGAGTCGACACAAACAATTAATGACAATCAAAAACACCGAAAATGGATATATATATACAAAGACACCCCCCTTTTGACATTAATTGACACGAATAGACAAAAGAAACGAGAAAAAGGCATGCAAAACGGACGACACTCAAAATCCAATCAGCTCCGCCCCAATCAACGGACAAGCGGGCTTCCCCCGCCTCCAGTGCGATTCCACCACGGCGAGTAGCAAGGTCGCCGCAGGGCACAGCTGGTAGACGGTCCTAACACGTGACCGCAATGTATTCCCGCGATACACCGCCGCACGGAGGTCCACTTCCCTCAGTGGCTTCCGGTCTGACCCGTGACAGACCAGGCAACGGGTCGCTCGGCAACCAAAAACAGGCGGCACGGGGTGATCACGCACGCAGTGACGTCCCAGGAAGTCGGGAGCTCCCCTAACGTGGTACGTGGCAACAGAACATCCCCGCGAGTCCAGCCACTCTGATTGAAACGAGCGCACCCGGAAACGTCCGATGAACACGTAGCGACGCGCGCACGCCTCCCCCCTCTGGCCTCGGGCGGACGGTAACCCCCCGCCCGTGACCAGCGGCAGCGAAACACATGACACAGACGACGTTCGACGTTTGATCCCCCAAAAAACAAGTACACAAGCCCAATTCCTGCAACCTCCCTAGGGTTGCTTTTCTCTTTTTTTCTTTCATTTCCACAATTCCTAATTAGAAACTAATTGAGATCTCTTCCCCCTAAAATAATGATTCACATTAAAAAATTTAAAGAAATGCGACGCAAAGTATTTTAAAACAAATCAAACACAGGCCCAAGTGGTAGTAATACGCTTCCGTATGCAACCCTCTGCGGTTGCTTTTCTCTTTTTTTTCTCTACAGACCTCTTTCGGTCACCGCCCCCAGTGCGATACCACTGCGCTAATCCGCAAGTTCAGCGCAAGGCACACTGGGAGCTGTAGTTTTCACCTCAGTCGTGAACTTCCGGCGACCCCCCCACGACGCCAGGCATCGGTTACGTACGACCTTCAAAACAAGCGGCAGTCGCTCAACTCCTCACGAGCGGACGCGAATCAAGTTGAACGACCTCTTCCAGCTACTCAAAGGATCGAACGCTCCGGAAACGCTTTCCTAAACAAGACAGTGAAACAAGTCTTCGTGACCCCCACTAGTCACGCGGACGAACGGATCCGCCCCACGTGAAAGAAGCGGCCACAACCTGCTCCTCACGGCTTGAATAGAAAACGTTTATTCCCCAAAAGTAAGTAATTAAAGCCTCAATGTTCGAGCACCTCGTGATTAAATGAAACCCGAACCACACACACACAACGACACACACGAAGGAAAAACCACGAGCACGCGCCCCCCCCTTCACGAGCACGCGCCTCGGCCCAAAACCGAGCTGCCGGGACCGTCTCGCACACACACACACAAGCGTCTGTTCAAACTGAAACCTGTGTCGTCAGAACAAGCCAAATACGTATATTTAACTTTAACTCTAAGAACCATAATACATCACGAGACTGAACTTCTTCTGTTTGCAGTTGAATTTGGGACTGTGGCCAAAAAGTCGTTTCTGTGTAATACACGGTCGACTCACCTTATGTAGTCATGTCACAGAGCTCCACTGCAATACATCTGAAGAAAGTCATCGTCGCACCCTCCAAATCAGCGAAAGAGACAAGGCCAGACGGGGTCACCATGTTGAAGGGATTTCTCATTTTGTGTTCGAATGACCAGTCTCTCTTAGAAAAATGATGAAGATTTATTGACAGAAACACAGGTTTACAGGTTAACAGAGTTACAGCATGAATAAGCAATTCTTTGTGCACAGAGAATTGTGAGCATTTTGACAGACCTTTCCTCGGCGAGGTTCTTCAAAGAATGCTGAAGATATCTGAGATGTTTTGGAGTATGAAGCTGCAGTTTGAGCTTCTCTGGTCTCTGATTGGCTCAGAGCATTGATAAGGCGTCCTGGAGCCTCTCGTGTTTGTCATTTCTATGACCTTGTAGATTTATAGCTGTGGTGAGAAGTCTCTCGAAACTGTGTTCTTTGTTCTGCTTATCTGCTCAGTAAGAGAGTTTTAGAAATGTACCATTAGATGTGTCCTGTGTGCGATATTAATGTAAATTAATGTCCAGATCCTAGTATGTGTGTGTGGTTCAGAAGGCCAAGAGAAGCACAAAGGGCATCTGCCCGCTTAGCATGTTATCCGCATCTGAACATCCTGTTTGTTAGATCTAAAAGTATGTCTTATAATGTTGTCTAATTGCATAAACATATGTAAAACAGTTGTGAATACCTTGATTATAAAGCACTTGTGTATTAATCATATACAGTAGTGTATTCGATTCAAATGAGATTAACATATAGAACTTCTAAAGGTGTGTATTTCCCTTCACTGCTTTACTCATTTTGTCTCTTTTATTTAGCGTTTAGCTGCAGATTCATTCTTATATTTCCACCTAAACGTCTTCTAGGAGATTCTACGCTTGTCCCATTCCTCCATATTTGTTGACCTCCACAGACTCCAGCAGACAAATGGAGCTCCATCATGTGACTCCAGTTTCCACATGATGTTTGTCACATTCAGCTGAGTGCTCTGTTTACACACAGTTTGTAGACACATTTCAGAATTACACATGAATATATGTGGAAAACTACCGGAGTCAACTCTTTCACACTGGAGGAGAACATTTTCATGTTTGACTTCATAGTTTGTAATGAGGAGCTTTTAAAGAAACTCCCTCCAAGTCTTCACTGGATGAACATGAAGTGATGAAGCTTTGGATCCATCTTGATCCACAATGATCTCCATGCAGTCCTCTGACTCTGATGTGCAGGTGAAGCTGTGGAAAAAGAGCTGTGAGCTTGTGGGCCTTCAGGAGGCCTGATGCAGCCTGATGGGACCATCACACTGAAGAAGTCCACAACCTCCTCCATCATCAGGGACACTGAGGACAACACTGAACCTCTGTCTTCACTGTTTATTCACAAAGTGTCCAACTCTTTTCATACACGTGTCTTTAGAGTTACGTCACCAAAATTCAAGTCATTTAGATTCAGACAGCAACAATTTACAACATAAAGTTTAGAAACAGAAAAATCCCACTGACCATCAACAGGAACATCTGACTCAGTCTGTGGTCCTCCCCCAGAAAATGTTGAATAAAGTAGATGTGATTTCCTGCATTTTGTTGTATTTGAACAGGTTGTTAAACATCTACATTTGTAAACATTTTCATCCTACCCCCCTCCTCCTTGACGGTTCCGACTCTTCTCCTCTGAATTCACTGTCTGACTCCACATGTGAAACCTCCAGGCACCTCCTCCGTCTGTTCATGTCCGTTGCCTGTGGGCTCCTGCCCGCGTACGACTGCCTGGTTAGCTCGGCACTCACCCCCACCACTCTTTAAGGGGCGGAGATTTTTTTTTAAGGGTGGAGGCAGATTGTGATATTAACAAGTTGTAAGTGGCTGTTGTGTTTAAAATGAGTGTTTATGTAATTATTTTCAGTTTACAAATTCAATATAAGTTTTATTTGTTCAACACAGTCATATTTGTTCATAACTTTATTATTAATAAGCCTGAGTTACCGGATCCAAACAAACATTTACCGGAACACACCCTGTCAAAATAAGAGTTTCCAGATCCTGTTCCAGCAACAAATTAAAAAGAGTTAAACCAAATCAAGATGGCCGCCACAGCTAATACAGTTTAGGCCACAGGAAAATAAGTGTCCCTCAGTGAAATGTTTAGATATTTAACTAACAATTGGTGTGGTAGTAGCTGACAGTAATCCAGAATAAATGTTCAAGTATGAACAGATCAGGTGTGACATCACTTCATCACATGAGCTCATATTTTGGTGAATTCCTTGAAGTTTTCTTGCTCTTTACTTCTGATAGAAACAGATTAGACGTCAGTGTCTTTGGACTGTGTCCAACTTTGGACCAAGTCTCAGGATTTCGTCTCTTTACTTTCCTTCACATTGAACCATTTGTACTTTTCAGCTGGACACACAGAAACAAGAATGAGAGCGTGTGCAGCTGGAAATCCCTCTCCAGCTGCTCCAGCTGTGAATGGACAAACAATAGTTTGTGTGTGTTCATGTTGGAGACGTGTTGCTGGAAGGACGGCCCTGTGCTCCATTTTCAGCTGTTTGCTTCATGTTGGATGAAGAGCAACATGTCTCTCCTTCAAGCTGCTTCAATACATTTAGTCAAACTTCCATCCTGGACTCCTGACTCATTATTTCTGAGGAATTTTATAACAACATCATGAGACGTCACGCTCAGAGTATGTTTTGTAAATAACTCTCAGCTACTACCACCTCAGAGTTAGACTCAACATCTGTAACACTGACTGAGTTAGAGACATTTATGTGTCGTCTGTTGTTATGTAGCTGTGGCGGCCATCTTGAATTGGACTGACTCCAAAGTCAAATCAGTTCTAAATGTTCCCACAATGATTACTTTCTGGAAGTTTCCTCAAACTCTGTCCAGTGGTTTTTGAGATATTTTGCTAACAGACAAACAAGATTGACTGCAACAATTATTGCTAAAGTTTTAAGCAAAGATTTTGTGCATTGAGTGGCACTTGGAGTATATTTTATGAAATAATCTTGGCTCTATCTCTGTCAAATGTTAGCAAAATATCTGTGAAACTGACTGAATTATTTCTAACATGAGTTTTCTGTTCAACCATCAAGAACTGGATCGGCTCCAAAACTTAAATCAGTTGTAGACGTACATCCACTGATTATCTCTGGAAAGTTTCATTAAAATATCTTCACTGGTTCATGAGATATTTTGCTAACAGACAGAGTTGAGTTTAAGAATTTAATGTCAGAATTTTAAACCAAGGTCTCAGACAATCTATTAGTGCTCAGACTGTGTGTTGGGGATTCCTCTCAGCTACTACCACCCCAAACGTCACATCAATCTCTGTAAAACTGAATTATAGACATGTTTTATGTTTTTAAGTTCAGTTAACTGTGGCAGCCATTGTAACTTCAGCTGACTCCAAAAACTAATCAGTTGTAGACGTACATCCAATGATGACTTTCTGCAAGTTTCACTACAACTCATCCAGTGGTTCATGAGATATTTTGCTAACAGACAGACATTGTGACAACAAGTGTAAAGTTTCCAGTGAGTCTCTGCAGCTTCTTCTCTCCTGACTTCTCTGATCAATAATGTTGAAGTGATGGATCCTGCAGAGTGATCACATGACAGCAGCAAGAATGTGACTGAAGAGACAGGAAGTAAAGCAGGAAGACTGAAGCAGCATGAAAATGAAGACGTGGACGGAGAAATGAGCTCCATGAAGCGTTTGGACTCTCCATTTGGACAGAGCAGCTGCAGCTGAAGCTCTGATTCACAACAACACAACAGCTCTGCTTTAGAGACAACAAGACACGTCCTAATGTCCACTTGTTGTCCACACTGTCCAACTGTCCAAAGCAGCAAACTCAAAGCAACAAGTCTGGATTCAATGAAACAATGGACAGAAAGAATGGACAGAAAGTTTGTCCTCTGTCTTCAGCTGCTTCTTGTCTTCTCTACAAACACTTGATGATCATGAGGGGATGAAAGAACTTTTCTGAATCTCTTTGGAACATGTTGCTCACGTGACTCATCACATCCATCAGCTGCTTCTGCTTCTTCACAAGAAAAGGAGGAAAAAGCTCCACGACAGCAGAGGCAGGAAAAGAGCTGGACAAGTCCCTGAAGACTCGTCCATCCTGGACACCAGCTCTTCACTCTGTTGTCCTCTGGGAGGCGCTGTAGAAGCAGGAAAACACACACTGCTGGGCTGAAGAGCACTTCGGCAGAGCAACTGTCCAATCAAACAGCTGAATGACTGAAAGGTTTTTATTCTGATATTTTACTGACACACATTGTTCATACATGACCCGACCACAACCTGTGGGTCAGAACACTCTGGACCTTTAACACGGGGCTCTTTTTATTATTTATGAGCTCTTTTTCATTCAACCTTTATTTATACAGGTTGATCCCATTGAGCCTCGGGGACTCATTTACAAGAGAGACCTGATTTTAACAAGGAGTGACGACAACAGTGGACAACAAATGAATCTGGATCCATTTTTGAAATGCAGCTGATTAGACCAATACAGTAGTGCATTTATTAAGGAAAAGTTCAACTGAGACACACCTTCGATATAATTTCAAACAAACAAATAATTGTTTTTAAGTGTTAATCTTGTTACATTCTTGTTATGGTGACACATAATAGATGTAACTTCTTTACGTTTTTTTCTCCACTTTATTAGACATTTTTGGACTGATGAGACTTATACTGCGGTGCAACATGTACAGCTGCAAGTACAGTAAATGTAACTTGCTCTTTCTGTGAAGGCCACCTTGAAGATGTTTTCTCTTATTTTGCTCTTGCTCCTTCTCTCCTCAACTATGTGAAGATCTCTGCATCCTGACTTCTACTTCTATTGAACCACATTTGTCCTTTTGCTTTGAACACTTATTTGGCTTCACTGACCAACCATCGGCTAAAAGAAAATATTTTATATCATTAATCTCATTATATATTTAGACAAATCCACAAATGCTGTTACACTAATAAAAAACCACTTATTTCCATTTTTGAAAATGAGGTCAAACAAAATATTAAAACTATTTGACAGTCCACAAACATGAAACCATACACCTTGTAGTTTATGTATCTCTTTAATGTATGTGTGTAACATGTTGTTCTAATTCTTTGACTTGATGTTTGTAACCCCCTGGAGACTGTCATTATATTGTATGTACCAGTCATACATCAATGGATACTCACAGACCCAATAGTAGATCTGAAATTAGTAGAAAAGAAAGGAAATAAAAAATTTATATTCAATTACAGTTATAGAATACATTAATCAATAATCTGGATTCATTAAATGAAATAGATATAAAACTCAGTCGAGCAGAAATAAAATGCATCATAAAGGAAAAAAATGAGTGAAAGATGGAAAAACAACATGAAGAAGAAAAGGTCAATGGTTTTATAGAATTCAACAACAAACAGGAGAAATGAGGAGATCTGAAAGAAACAGGAGGAGGAAACATCACATCACGTCTCAGATTTGGACACACAGGATTGAACAGAACATTATTCATAACAGGGAAGCATCATAAATGTGACTACTGTGGAGAAGATGAGACCATAGAGCATGAGTTATTGAACTGACAGAAATACAGACATGAAAGAAGTCAACTGATGAACAGTCACTGAAATCAAAGAAAGTTTTGATACAGATGAATTATTGCACAATTCAAAAGATAATGGGGCTCAGGTTTTAATACAATATCTGAAAGATTGTTTTAAAGAATCATAATTATCCATTAATTAACTAATTAATTAATCAATTAGTAATAAATAGTTAATTCATTTGTTTGTTTGTTTACATTGTTTCAGTCCACCTCCTCACCAGTTTGTGATGGTAATGCACCAAATTATTTGTCAACCACTAATGTCGTGTAACAACAGGGTTGTTGTTTAATGAATTTGATCAAAATGCACCGTCTTTATAATATTTTTTTTGTTTTTCAGAAAAGTTTATCTAGTATTATTAGAAATGTTTATTTTAATCTTTGGGGAAACTGTTTAGATCTGATCATATTTTCCATGTAATCCAGGTTCCTTTTGTTTGTGTAGTGACGACTCCCCCTGGTGGTGGCTGCTGGTAAATATGTGGACATGAGTATGACGTCACCAGTTCGGCCTCTTTGTTTTCCTTCGTGTTGAGAAGCTTCGTCTGGATTTAGCTCCGTGATTTATTTCAATTACTGATGAAAAAAGACTTCTCGTGAGTCAAATACTTTATTCTGTGATTTAGTTCCAAGCTGCTGCTGCCAGAGGCTTGTAACACTGCAGCTTCTTGTCTGTGGAGAGGAAGTTAGTTCACTCTGTTAGCATCTGTAGCTGTTAGCATGTGTAACTGTTAGCATCTGTAGCTGTTAACATCTGTAGTTGTTAGCATCTGTAGCTGTTAACATCTGTAGCTGTTAGCAGCTGTAGCTGTTAACATCTGTAGCTGTTAGCGTGTGTAGCTGTTAACATATGTAGCTGTTAGCATCTGTAGCTGTCAACATGTGTAGCTGTTAGCGTCTGTAGCTGTTAACATCTGTAGCTGTTAGCAGCTGTAGCTCTTAGCATGTGTAGCTGTTAGCATGTGTTGCTGTTAGCATGTGTAGCTGTTAACATCTGTAGCTGTTAACATCTGTAGCTGTTAACATCTGTAGCTGTTAACATCTGTAGCTGTTAGCATGTATAGCTGTTAACATCTGTAGCTGTTAGCATGTGTAGCTGTTAACATCTGTAGTTGTTAACATCTGTAGTTGTTAGCATCTGTAGCTGTTAGCAGCTATTATAAACTCTTATTTGCCACAGGTGTTGAGAAATTCCAGAAGTTTGTTAAACTCAGTTCTGGTGGTTTTGCAGTGATGACAGGATGCATCCATGCAGCCTATGTAATATATAATTCTGTGGACAGAGTGTGGGAGTGTGTGCAGGCTGGGGAGTTGTGCTAGAATGATGAGGACTGTGGCTCCTTGGATACAAAGTGTAATGACATTGAAGTAATGAATTTATTGTGGGACTGAATATCAGTGAATGAGCGTGATCGGATGAAAAATTGTGTGAAGAGATGCTGATGGTGGACAATTAGGGTTGTGTGGAGGGAGGTGGAGATCTGAAGATGATTTATGCAACAATGACAAAGACAGTGGAAAAAGACAGACGAGACATTTCACTAGTGTGATCTGCTTTGTGGAGACACAGTGAGGAACAGGAAATTCGAAAGGGGGAGTATTTTGAAGAAAAAGTGAAGTTTGCTGTGGACTTTGGGCATCCCCAGCCAGGAGGGAGAAGTATTGCAGACTGAAAGTGTCAAATCAGTTTTTCAGCTGGATGCTATGATGCACTGAATGATGGGGGTGTTCGTCTCTCCAGTTGTGATGTGACCTGTAAATTATTTTTTACAGTGTACTGCTGAATGAAGAGATGAGATTCACACAAGAAATATGTTTTTTTAGCATTTGTATCAAACACATGAAAATTAGAACACAAAATTAAACTGTTGAAATAAAATAATTAATTTAACCCTTGCTTTAGTTTCAGTTAGTTTAGTCCATACCTGCAAACTAGTCGCTTTTCACCGAAATTCGCCAATTTCAAACTAAAATATGTCATTTACGTGAGTTGTGTAGATATGAAGACTTTTTGTTTTTGGGGGGAGGGGGAGGGGTCAGTGGCATGTTGGATGACATAATCTCTTTTTAGTGTTTTGTACTTTTCCATTAATTTTACTCCCATTGTTGTTGTTAAGCACTTTGATAACAGTTTCTGTTTTAAATGTGCTCTACAAATAAAGTTGACTTGACTTTAAGAAACAGTGTTCCTCCTCGCTCACTTGGCTCAGCAGGCGCTCATCTCTTTTGAAGTTTTTGTTGACAGGGCAGAGAGAGGAGGGCAGAGACACCCCTGTGTCGCACACTAGCTTACAACTATGATAGTGACTTCAGCTGTTGACCGGTGCGGGGGATCGTAGGAGAAACGGAGTGTGTAGCATCTAAGCTAGCATGTCTGCATTTTGTGTGGCAAGATTTTACCCCAAGATTTGAAAAGTCCACCTGATGGAGTTATAGAGAATACCTTGAAGGAGAAATAACCCAGGTAACACAAGTTTTCTGTAAAGTAAAATTGTTAAAATCAGTGATGGGGAAGTAACAGTGTAAAGGAAAACAATGGGAGAAGGAGATGGATGTTTTTCTAAGTGGATTGTGAAGTAAAGGTCAGTAAAAGTTATGACGTGTAGAAACTGTGGCACCAATGAAGGAAGGAACCTGTAAATTATTTTGTTTTGATAATTAAATGCAGGCTGACAAAACGGACTAAAAACGTTTGTTTTTTGTGTCGTTGCTTGGCACAATGTAATTTAGTGTTGTGAAGGCTGCATGATGCCAGGTCATTTTCTGTTATGGTAAATGGTAAATGGTAAATGGAGCTTATTTATATAGCGCCTTCCAGCCCCCTCTGAGGAGCCCCAAAGCGCTTTACAATACGAGCCATCTACCCATTCATACACACATTCATACACCGTTAGTGGTAGCCTGCCTTGTAGGGCGCTATCCAGGCCTACCGGGAGCAACTCGGGGTTAAGTGTCTTGCCCAGGGACACAACGACACATGGTGGGCGGATGCGGGACTCGAACCTCCGACCTTCCGATTGGGGGTCGACTGCCATTACCACTGTGCCACGGCCGCCCCAGATATGATCCGCCCCGTTATGATCAGGTCTATCGCTAAATCATAGAACAGTAACCACCCCACCACTACCACTGAAATTCACTGTTAGTGTTTATTAAAATGTCACCTTTTCACTGGGTAAAGTTTTTTTTTTTTTTTTTTTCAAAAATCTTTTTATTGTTTTTTTTTTTTTTTTTTTTCAAAAAAAGACATACATACAAATAACTCACAAATGCACAAAACATTAGACCAAACCCAACGAAAACACAAAAACAACTAAAAACATTAAAGGTAACAAATATTATTCGATTACCGTGAGACAAAATTACAACAAAAATACATTCAATTTGTTATCCCAGAGATACATGGCAAGATTTTGTCGATGAGATTTATTCATTGTCCCCATGTTAAACGTAAAATGAAGCCCTTGTTCTCCTTAGGGCTAGACATCCAGTCCTTAGTGATTCAGTTTCATACACTTTTAAATCAAGTGAATACATTTGAACTTAATATAAAGTTAACACACTCAATACTACTATAAAAATGAAAGCATAGACTAGCTTAATTTTACCATCAGTCATTCCTCATAAGTATTCGTATTTTCCAAAAAAATATAAAATTTATCCCATATTTTTTTAAACACGTCATATTTACCCTTAATCATAAATGTAAGTTTCTCCAAGGCAAGAGAGCTTGATAATGTAGACATCCAAGTATTTATTTGAGGCCTAACTACAGATTTCCAGGCTCTGGCTATACTATATTTGGCCTGGACCAGACAATACATTATGGATTTTTGATCACTCTTATTTAATTGGATTTGAGTAGGGAAGATTCCTAGGATACACAACCTTGGACACGGATCAATTTTAGTACCGATAATGAGTGAAATTTTGTCCAAAACCTCCTTCCAGAATTTCTGAATCTCTGGACATTCCCAAAGACAATGAGTCAAAGTGCCTTTATCCCCACATTTGGCACATGTGTCAGGATTGTTGGGATTAAATTTATTTAGTAGTGTTGGAGAAATATATGTTCTCATCAGCCATTTGTATTGGATTAATTTAAATTGAGTATTAATAGATTGCGTCTGTGCTTTCAAACAGGCCCTCTGCCATTCCTCTACTGATATATTACATTTCAAGTCCTCACACCATGCAATTCTTTTGTCTTCTGAGGAGGTCTGAGAGCTGTCCTTGATACTGTTATAAAAGCAAGATATTAGACCTTTCCTTAACTGACTGTTTGTTGCTAACTCTTCTATAGAAGTAAGAGTAGGTAATGCTATCGATTTTTGAGTACTTAAGATAAAATTTATAATTTGCATGAACTTAAAAAAATGTTTATTTGAAATGTTGAATTTCTGTTTCAAATCTTCAAAGCCGACCATAATCCCTTTATCAAATAAATCAGCGATTTTGCGTAAACCCTTTGAATACCATGTTTTAAAACCCATATCTTTCCTAGCTGGTTCAAATGACATATTGCCCCAGATTGGAGAAAACTGGGATAATATTGGTGTTTCATTTTTGAATTTATGTACATCGTACCATACTCGGATAGTGTTTTTAACAAAAGGGTTTGAAGTGTTTTTTATTAAATCTTTGCATTTCCTTGAGTATAGATATGAATTTAGGGATAAGGTAGAGGTGTTTATATTTTCTATTTTTACCCACGGCAGGATAGTTGGTGAAAACCAGCAAGATGCACTAGAAAGTTGGGAAGCCCAGTAATACCATCTGAGGTTTGGTACCCTCAGTCCTCCTCTATCATATGGAAGATATAGTAATGATAAACGTACTCTAGCTCGTCTGTTATTCCAGATGAATTTATTGAAGATTTTTTGGATTTTATTAAAAAATCCATCGGGAGGATTAAGGGGAATAGCCTGAAAAAGATATAAAAATTTAGGAAGCACGTTCATTTTAAGTGTTTATCAGAGTCAGAGTCAGAGTCAGAGAGTCAGAGAGTCTTTATTGTCATTTGCACCGCATGTGGTACATGAGATGAAAACGAGATTATGTACACGAGGTCCCAGTTACATCCAACAACAAATGAAAGAGAAAAACAGTAATAACATCTAGAACTAACTAAGAAAAGCATCAACTAGTAATACACTAAGCCTAATATAGTGGGAATAAACAGCAGCACGAACATGAGTTTGTATGAGCAGATGGTCACAGATGAACACAGATGAATACAGCAACAAGAAAACAGATCAGCATCAGTATGATGTGATATTTTGCAGTGTTTATTTTTTATTTTATTTTTATTTATTCATGAGTCTAACAGCCTCAGGGTAGAAGCTGTTCCTCAGTCTAGTGGTTCTACACTTGATGCTCCTCAACCTCCGTCCTGAGGGGAGTGGGGCAAAGAGTGAGTGTGCTGGATGAGTGAGGTCTTTCATGATGCAGGTGGCTCTTTTCCTGCATCTGGAGGTGTAAATGTCTGTGATGGTGGGGAGACTGACTCCAACAGACTTCTGTGCAGCCTTCACCACTCTCTGCAGAGCTTTCCTCTCTTCAACTGTGCAGCCTCCATGCCACACGTTGATGCTGGAGCACAGGATGCTCTCCACTGCACACCTGTAGAAGGAGGTGAGGACTGGGCTGCTCAGACCAGCTCGTCTCAGCCGTCTGAGGAAGTAGAGTCTCTGATGACCTTTCTTGATCAGGCTGGTGGTGTTGTTGCTCCAGCTGAGGTTATCATTCATGTGTACACCCAAGTATTTGTAGCTGGAGACCACTTCCACTGCAGACCCACCTATTTTCAGTGGGGCATGGGTGTGTTTGTTCCTTCTGAAGTCCACAATCATCTCCTTTGTCTTCTTCACATTCATGTGAAGATTGTTCTCTTTGCACCAGCTCTCCAGGTGTTCCACCTCCTGTCTGTAGCTGGACTCATCATTGTTTGTAATGCATCCCACCACCGCTGTATCATCTGCAAACTTAACAATATGACAGCCTGGAAGTGTGGCTGTACAATCATATGTGAGCAGAGTGAACAGAAGGGGGCTCAGCACACATCCCTGAGGAGAGCCAGTGCTGAGGGTTATGGTGGAGGAGGAGAAGTTGTGGATCTTCACGGACTGTGGTCTGTCTGTTAAGAAGTCTAGTACCCAGTTACAAATAGAGGGGCTTAGTCCAAGTGTAGATAGTTTGTCTATCAGAGTTTGGGGGATCATGGTGTTGAAGGCAGATGTGAAGTCCACAAAGAGCAGACGCACGTATGAGTCTTTCTGATCCAGGTGGGTGAGAGCAGTGTGGACCACGGAAGAAATGGCGTCCTCTGTTGATCGGTTCTCACGGTATGCGTATTGATGAGGGTCCTCATTGATGTTGACGGTTGCCTTGATGTGGGACATGACCAGTTTCTCAAAACATTTAGCGACTATCGGGGTGAGGGCCACCGGTCTATAGTCATTCAGACCAGTCACTGTGGAGCTCTTTGGGACTGGGATGATGGTCGCGGTCTTCAGGCAGGTGGGAACTAACTCCAGTGCAAGTGAGGTGGTGAAGATGTCAGCCAGCACCTCACAGAGCTGGTCCGCACATTCCTTCAGAACTTTCCCTGGGATGTTGTCTGGTCCGGTTGCTTTATGAGGATTAATCTTTCTGAGACTGCCTCTCACTTCTGCTGCGGTCACTCTGAGATGCTCTTCATCTGGTGATGAGGTGAGTCTGGTGCTAGCAGGTCTGTTTGGATCATCAAAACTTGCCTTTGTAATCTGTTATGCATTTAATACCCTTCCACATGCTCCGTGGGTCTTGTGAGGTGAACTGTCCCTCGATCCTCTGTGCATACGTGGCCTTGGCCTTCTTAATGCCATCCTTCAGTTCATTCCTGCTCTTTCTCAGCTCCACTTTATCTCCTGACTTGAATGCAGTGTCTCTGGCTGCTAGCAAGGCGTGAACTTCTCTATTTAACCAGGGTTTCCGGTTCGGGTAGGATTTCACATATTTTTTTATGGATACATTCTCAGAGCATGTACTGATGTAACCCAGGACTGAGGAAGCGTACAGTTCCATGTCCACTGAACTTCCATCAGTGGCCGCTTCCCTGAAAACAGACCAGTTTGTCCTCTCAAAACAGTCTCTCAACAAGGGGGAACTATCTTGAGGCCAGATTGTTATTTGTCTTTGTTCCGGCTTGGACCGCCTGAGTGGAGGGAGTTCTCTTGGCGCCAGGATCAGAGACTCGTGGTCGGAAGCTCCGAGCGGTGGGCGTGTCTTCGCCGTGTATGCCCCCTTTACATTTGTGAAGACTTGGTCGAGTGTTTTATCTCCTCTCGTAGCTGTGAAGACGTTCTTATTGAAGGCTGGGAGGGAGACTTGAAGATCAACGTGATTGACGTCCCCGCAAACAATGAAAAGCCCCTCAGGATATTTACACTGCAGCGAGGTGAGTAAGTCATGAATCTCTCCCTGGGCGTCATTAGCATTAGTAGGGCTGGACGATATGGCCAAAATTTTTATCACGATATAGTTCTTAATTTCGGTCGATATCGATATAATTCGATATCGATATAAACAATATAAAAGCCTAAAAAAAACTATAAACTATACAAATAAATTAATGTTCTCCTTGTATTTGTATTTAGCCTCCAAAAAGATGGAAATCACCATCAAATAAACATAAAATTCTCAACCCAATAATTCTCAGTCGGGTCATCTGGACACTTTCTTTTTTATAGAAACGTTTCACCCTCCATCCTCCATCCAATTTCTATAAAAAGAAACTTTCCAGATGACCCGACTGAAAATTATTGGATTTGGTACGTGGATTATTGAGCATGAACTTTCTTGCCATAAAATTCTCAACTGTGTCAATATTAATAGTTTTAACTTTAAACATCTTTAAAATTTACAGCATTGAAATTCATAGTTAATTAAATAAAACTTTTGGGTGTTGTTATTTATAAGAAGCTGACATAGAAATCTCATGGAAATTACTTAAGAATAAAAATAACAAAATCAATTGCATTACTGTATAAAGTAAAATAGTTTTTGAATGACAAAGTTTTGAATATATTGAATAATGTAATGATTGTTCCATATTTAATCTGTTGTATTGAAGTTTGGGGAAAAGCATGTAAAACTATTACAAACCCTGTTTTTTTTGTTTTGTTTTTAAAGAGCTACAAGAATTATTAGTAGGAAGTGCTATGGTCACCCAACAAATATTTCATCAGTTTAAATTATTAAAATTTTATGATTTGGTTGAACATAGTATTTTACAAGTCATGTATAAAACTGAAAAAAAAATTACCCCCCAAATATTCAATTAAAATTTGTTTAAAGTTATTAAACCCTGAAGGGAATGTAAATGTTTGTAAAACCTCCATTTAGGACTAGTTTGAAGGAGCTGAGTTGTAAATCAGGAAACAGGATTGTGTTGACTTGATATCTTCTAAAACTATTTATATGTTTTAAAATATGATTAAATCAAAGTTGTTGGGAAGGTGTGGTGCAGGTGAAGTGAAGGTTGTTGTTTGTTTGTAGTTATTTTGTATTTTTTAAACAAGGGGCAGATATTAAAACACTATTTTCGTCTTTCTGCACATTTTCATTCAGTGTTTTTTCTTTTTCTGATGAATTTGTTTTATTTTGAATAAAAAAACATGCAGAGCTGCTGGGGCTGTTTGTTTACGTTGTAGTTTCAGGGAAACGTTGGCTCAAACTTTATTGTTCTTCATCTTCTGGCTCTCATCATATTCTATCGAGTGGAAACTCTTCAGATTAAACAAGTTAGATGTTTCCACCGCTAGTTAGAACGACTTTGTCACGTTTTGAAAAATAAACAAACCGAGGACTCGCTGCAGATGAGACCTGCAGTTTAACAAAACCGAACTACGTCCGCACCTACGAATTAGTCTTTCCTCTCATCAGTGATGTCGTCTGCTTTCTCTTCGCTTGTGAAACTTTGTTCAGTCACATTCTGACGGTCATGAGCACTCGTTTGACTCGTTTTGAAGCGAAAACTTAACGCGCTTTGGAGACTAGCTTAGCTTTTAGCCTGCTACCGCTAACGCCTGCTGCTGGAGTGAGCGCTGCGTAACAACGACGTCACCACGCACGTTTTGTGTCACAGCTTTTTCTGTCCGGGCGGGTTGTTGAAGCAGCCGCTCCAACCCGAACAGAAACAGAAAAACGTTGTAAAATCCTATCGAAATATCGAAAATATGCTTAAACTTCATATCATCGTTATTGAATAAAAATATATCGCGATATTTATCGTTATTGAATTATCGTCCAGCACTAAGCATTAGCATCGGTGGGTATGTAAAAAGCTGTTATTAAAATCACAGCATGGTTACGCGGAAGATAATGCGGCCTACATCTAACTGTGATCAACTCCACGGCAGCTGAACAAGCTCTTTTAATCACGGAACAGTTCGTGCACCAATCTTTGTGTACGTAAATACAAACACCGCCGCCTCGCGTTTTCCCTGTAGTCTCGGTGCACCGGTCTGTTCTGAAAAAGAGCCTTTCGTCCAGCTCGTAAACAGAGTCAGGAGTGTCCTCAGAGATCCAAGTTTCCGTAAGACAAAGCACGGAGCATCTTCTCATCTCCTCCGACGTGGTCACCCTCAAACGAAGTAGATCCATCTTGTTGTCGAGCGAGCGCACGTTAGACAGAAAAAGAGCCGGCATCGGGGGTTTACCGGTTTTAGCGTCTGCCCGCATTCTCGTCATAATTCCTGCACGACAACCTCTCTTCTTTCCACGAGAGCACCGCTTCCTTTTCTTTCCCCTGGAGCGCATCTGCTTCCAGAAGGACGTTTTTAGCAGGTCCAATCTTCCGAGCTCTGATTTGAGTTCGTTGCTGATTTCAGCTGTGCCCTGTGGTAAATCCGCTCCGATTCTTAACAGATCAGTTCGGCTGTAATTCACCCGCAAAAAACGCGCAGAGTCAGGTACAAAAACACTATTAAAATTACTAAAAACTAGTAATACTTATAACTAGTAAAACTTATACGGCCAATCATAGATATAGGCAAGGTAGACCATTCAGTGATGGCATAGTTACATTGAAAAAGTAACTTAGTTAAGTTACTGATTAGTCCTTGGGAAAAGTAACTTAGTTAAGTTACTGATTACTTGATTTGGAAAGTAACTAAGTTAGATTACTAAGTTACTTTATTAGTTACTTTCAGCAGCCGCTGACAAGAACCCTCTGTCACAATACATAAAAAATTTAAATGTTTTAATAAAATAATTACTAATAAATATTCAAAAAACAAAATACAGTAGTCTTTCTTGACTTCACTAAACAAATAATATTTTTACAAAAAAGACTTATAAAATGTTTATTTTGAAAATGTGTCAAGTAAACAATACGTTTGTGTAATAGAATAATGATGCTTGTAAGGTATTTAAACACTTACTGAGCCACCATTATTGGAGATGCGCAGTTTAGCAGACTTTAATCTTGCACAAACTAACACCAAATGCGCGAGTTCTTCCTTTTTCCGATACTAAATTGTTTTCACTGTGATTAGACAAGAAATGTAACTTCACGCTTAGACTTCAATTTATGTTGGTCTACCAAAAAATAGACCTTTTATTGAAACTATCACAAGAATTACATTAAACATTTGTATCGATATTAGCTCTGATTTAATAACTACGTTGACAAGAATTCAAATTAAAACAAACAGACAATTAGGAACTTAACTGTTGGCACATTTACTTGACAGATTAAATAGCTTATGAAAAATAAGAAATAGGAGGAAGGAGTTCTGGAGCTAAGTTAACCAAAGTTGTTTACTTTGAACCAACCAGGGTGGCAAGCTTTCCCATACGGATCAGGCTGAGCCTCCGACACGTGCAGCATACAAGCAAAGCCTCTTTACCTGGTGACGAGACGTCTTGCGAGGTGAGGACTGAGAAGTTTGTGGACACTAACGGACTGTGTGGTCCAGTGAGCGTCCAGATGACTTCGAGCGTGTATGACTGGGTCAGACGAGCGGGAGCACGCGTTCACCGGCAGGAACAGACTCCAATCGCACTGGTTGAACTTTCAAAATAAAACTTTAGAAAACAAATTCTTCAGAAATTAGTGTTGAGGCACAGCAAGGCTTTGCCGCGACTCTCAGCTGAGACGTGGGTCGAGTTGGCACAATGACCGGGCCGTCTCCAGCTTTTCCAGAGGAGAGAGCAGGTTGACCGTTCGTTCTCCTCGAAACACTAACTTCCAAATAGGAAGTGCCCATTATATGGGGGAGGTGGGGTCTCCCCACCTCCTCAACGGCTACAGGCTGGTTAACAAAATAAAAGATGGAAGTATGATCCCATAGGCAGAAAGTCTCTTGACGGACAACAGGAAAACTGTTTACATAAAATCGGCCAGATGGCCTGCCTGTGAGCACAGCTAATGTTATGTCTAACTTCATAGACAACACAAAAGAAGCTGCAAGTTAAACGTTTACTCTGACCTTGTGCTTTAGATTCAAAGACTGCTTGCTTCTGCAGAAATAAACCAGCCGAAGGGTCAAAGTCATGCAAGTAACAGATCATCATTGAAATGACAAAAATATACTGTAGATCAATTCTGAATTAACACACATTAAAGAGAAAGTTCAATCTGATTAATTAGTGTCCATTAATTCATAATAATTGTTAACCAAAATATAAGTGTCAATTTGTCTCCTTGAGGGCTTCAAGAAGGTGTAACACTTAGAGTTTCAGAGAGATGTGGAGAGGTGTACTTGAAGGTCAAGACAGAAATATCAGAGGCTAGGTGTATCACTACATTTGTATGAAAATAAATAAAAGCATGAGCCACTGGCCAAAAGGATGGTCCAGCACAGAAGATCAACATCATCAGGTCAGGGCTCTGCAGTCTACACTCATCTCCAGGCCAGCGGTCACTCTTTCAGGGATGAAGATGTTCACATCCTTGATAGAGAGGAACAATGGTTTGAGAGAGGAGTAAAGGAGGCCATCTTTGTGAAAAGAAACCATCCATCATTAAACAGAGGTGGAGGCCTCTGGGTTCAACTGTCCCCCTCTTACAATGCTGTTATTGCTAGTATCACTCAGCCCTCTGTGAATAGCAAACAACCATCAGGGTGCTGCTAACTATCCATTGTTAGGCTGATGGTCCGTGAGCAGCTGGTTTCAGCTGTCAGCAGCAAACTGGTTCATCCACTGTGAGAGGGTGCTACAGTATTTATAAGATTGAGATGAATACAGCATCTCAGACTGAGGAAGTCTTTTGGACAAAAGATAAAACGTTTCTACAATTTTTTTTGTTCTGTTTTGTTTTTTGAATGTCCAGAGGACCAGACTTAGCATTTTTAGATTTTTCTACCTGGATTATTGAGCATGCATCAGGGTCATCATCACACGCTTCTTAGCTGCAGGTGGATGTCCCTCAAGAGGAAAAAGACAGCTGCTTCCTCTGTCTCAGACTGGAAATAACACAAACAGGTAAAAAAATAAAAATAGTTAATAAGATTATCATTTTAAATTAAAAAGGTTAATTATTAATAAAAGAACAATACCTCTTCTTGTGGTTGGATCTCTCGGTCATCATCAGGGCAGGGATTTATTCAGCTCCAGGACTTGTTGACATCAGTTTTTTCATAAAGTGATTAACTTTTTGGCTGGTGTTGACATGATGGACGTGATGGAAGACGTTTTAGAGACGCTCAGTTAATTTAAAGCCTGCACAGCAACAACAACATTTCAGACGTAGATCCAGAGCTTTAAAATGTCCTACAGTTTGTGTTATTGACTGATCTGACCTACCTGAAGGCTGTTTTAATGCTGCTGCTGCTCTGTTAGCAGTGTTTACAAGCTGCTCCTCGTTCACGTTCGGATCACGTCGTTAAGTCCGTTCAAGTTAGACGTGTTGTCTGCTACAGATCCAGTCTCCGTGAAACAAAGTCCACACACCGTTTTGGATGTGCGCTCGTGTTTTTAACAAGTCACAACGTTCCCAAACAAACAGGAGACCGGAGCGAGATGCTAAACCTAGCTTAACGCTAACGTGTGCTACAAGACACCGGGCGGTCGCATAGACTGACGTCACTCCTGTCTTTTTTTTTTAATCGCTCCCCCCGAGACGCATTGGCGAAATAAAATAAAATTACAGTTCTACAGAAAATGGCAAAAAAGTAACGCACAATAATTTGGAGTGAGTAACTTTAATCTGATTACTGGATTTTCAAATAGCAACGCGTTAGATTACACATTACTGAAAAAAGTGGTCCGACCAAAGTAACGCGTTACAAAGTAACGCGTTAGTGACATCACTGTAGACCATCTGTCAATTGATTCTCTTATTGAGTTAGTCACCGGCGTATAATTTGCACCAACCAGATCTTCCATTTTTGGAGTAATTTTAATGCCTAAGTAAGTAAGGCTGTCTTTTGCCACCTGAAATGTGGTTAGAATTGGTGGAGTCTCTCTTTCAGCTTGATTTAAAAATAGGATGGCAGATTTTGATTCGTTAAGTTTATAACCGGAAATATAACCAAACTCATTGATAATCTTGAGTAGTTGGGGAATTGAGCAATTCAGCTTAGAGTCCAATTTTAGATTCAATATTTTTAATTTTGACACAATGTATATTTTGATTATTCCTTATGGCAATAGCTAATGGCTCAATTTCTAGGATAAAGAGCAGGGGCGAGAGAGGACATCCTTGACGCGTGCCCCTAGCTAGATTAAATGGTTTGGATATTATATTATTAGTTATAACTGAGGCGTTGGGTTTGTTATAAATTATTTTAATCCAATTTATAAAATAACTTCCCATGCCAAATTGAGAAAGAACTCTATAGAGGTAATTATGTTCCACTCTATCGAATGCTTTTTCCGTATCGAGTGAAAGTAAAGCTGTATCGGGATGGTCATAATTTTCATGAATTATATTTAGTACGCGACGAATACCGTGATGGGCTTGCCTCCCTTTAATAAAACCATTCTGATCAGGATTAGAAAGATGCGGTAAAAATTTCTCAAGCCTAATTGCTAGTACTTTGGATATTATTTTGGCATCAGAGTTTATAAGAGAGATTGGTCGGAAAGATTCACATCTAGTGTGAGGTTTCCCGGGTTTAGGTAAGACTGTTATGATCGCGTTTCTCAATGAGGGAGGTAATTCTTTAAAGTTGTAGCTTTCCGCTATCATATTATGGAGGGGCTGTAATAATTTGTTTTTAAATATTTTATACAAGTCCATAGGAATCCATCTGGGCCGGGTGCCTTTCCTGAATTTAGTTTATCTATTGCATTTGAGAGTTCCTCTATAGTTATTGGTATATCCAGTTCTAATTTAGCTGTTTCACTAAGTGTGGGAGTGTTTATTGAATTGAGAAAGGAATTTAACGACTCTTGTGGTATGTGTCCTTTAGACGTATATAATTTTGAGTAATAATCTTTAAAAAGATCATTAATTTTTTGAGGATCGCTAGTATTATCATTTCCAGTTGTAATTTCATTTATTGCCCTCTCATTCTGTATAGCCTTAATGCGCCAGGCTAGAAGTTTCCCTGCTCTCTCTCCCCGATCGTAGTATGATTGTTTCAATCTGAATATCTCTGATGTAGCTTTATTTGTCGATAGTTCATCATATTTTGCCCTCAATATTAGCAATTCTTTTTGTTTTTCTTTAGAACCTTTTACAAGCCCAAAACCAGAAAAGTTGGCACGTTGTGCAAATCGCAAATAAAAACAGAATACAATGACTTGCAAATCTTTTTCAACCCATATTCAACTGAATAGAATGCAAAGACAATATATTTAATGTTCGAACGGAGAAACTTTATTTTGTTTTGCAAATAACCATTAACTTAGAATTCAATGGCAGCAACACATTGCAAAAAAGTTGGCACAGGGACATATTTACCACTGTGTTACATCGCCTTTCCTTTTAACAACACTCAGTAAACGTTTGGGAACTGAGGAGACCAATTTTTGAAGCTTTTCAGGTGGAATTCTTCCCCATTCTTGCTTGATGTACAGCTTAAGTTGTTCAACAGTCCGGGGTCTCCGTTGTCGTATTTTACGTTTCATAATGCGCCACACATTTTCAATGGGGGACAGGTCTGGACTGCAGGCAGGCCAGGGGAGGACCCGCACTCTTTTGCTACGAAGCCACGCTGTTGTAACACGTGCAGAATGTGGCTTGGCATTGTCTTGCTGAAATAAGCTGGGGCGTCCATGAAAAAGACGTCGCTTGGATGGCAGCATATGTTGCTCCAAAACCTGTATGTACCTTTCAGCATTAATGGTGCCTTCACAGATGTGTAAGTTACCCATGCCTTGGGCACTAATGCACCCCCATACCATCACAGATGCTGGCTTTTGAACTTTGCGCCTATAACAGTCCTGATGGTTCTTTTCCTCTTTGGTCCGTAAGACACGACGTCCACAGTTTCCAAAGACAATTTGAAATGTGGACTCATCAGACCACAGAACACTTTTCCACTTTGCATCAGTCCATCTCAGATGAGCTCGGGCCCAGCAAAGCCGGCGGCGTTTCTGGATCTTGTTGATGAATGGCTTTTGCTTTGCATAGTAGAGCTTTAACTTGCACTTACAGATGTAGCGACGAACTGTAGTTACTGACAGTGGTTTTCTGAAGTATTCCTGAGCCCATGTGGTGATATCTTTTACACACTGATGTCGGTTTTTGATGCAGTACCGCCTGAGGGATCGAAGGTCACGGGCATTCAATGTTGGTTTTCGGCCTTGCCCCTTACGTGTAGTGATTTCTCCAGATTCTCTGAACCTTTTGATGATATTACGGACCGTAGATGGTGAAATTCCTAAATTCCTTGCAATAGCTCGTTGAGAAAAGTTGTTCTTGAACTGTTCGACAATTTGCCCACGCATTTGTTCACAGAGTGGTGACCCTCGCCCCATCCTTCTATGTGGATGACTGAGCATGTCAAGGAAGCTGCTTTTATACCCAATCATGGCACCCACCTGTTCCCAATTTGCATGTTCACCTGTGGGATATTCCAAATAAGTGTTTGATGAGCATTCCTCAAATTTCTCTGTCTTCTTTGTCACTTGTGCCAGCTTTTTTGAAACATGTTGCAGGCATCAAATTCCAAATGAGCTAATAATTGCAAAAAATAACAAAGTTTACCAGTTCGAACGTTAAGTATGTGGTCTTTGCAGTGTGTTCAATTGAATATAGGTTGAAAAAGATTTGCAAGTCATTGTATTCTGTTTTTATTTGCGATTTCCACAACGTGCCAACTTTTCTGGTTTTGGGCTTGTAGATTTATCTCGAGCTCAGTCTCTTTTATTTATTCTTCAAGTTTTACCATCTCCATGAGAGTTTTATTAACTTCGTTTTTTGTGTAGCTCATCATTTGACCTCGTATAAAAGCCTTGAATGCTTCCCATCTGATAGTTGCTGTAGTCTCAGATTTATTAAAGTCAAAGTAATCATCAATATTTTTTTCAATGTATTTCAGAAATTTAGGCATTTGTAACCAGTGTGGTTTTAAACGCCAGATAGGATTACGTCTAATTGCAGTTGAGGGTGAAAATTTAAGTATGCATAATGAATGGTCGGAGATTAATATGCTATTATATGCACAATCTTTAATTCTCGCAACTAAAGAATTTGAAATTAAAAAATATTTCAATACGGCTATAGCTATTACGAGTAGTTGAATGGCACAAATATTGTCTCTTTGTTGGATTCTGGATTCTCCATATGTCTCTTAAGTTAAGTTCAGACATAAAATGTTGTATAACCCGTCTACTTTTAAGGTGTGCTGAATCTAATCCTGATGATCTATCAAGATTTGGGTCTAAAGTACAGTTAAAGTCTCCAGCACAGACTACATCCCCATGCAAAGCTGTAATAGAAAGAAACAAATTATTATTAAAGTCAGGATCGTCTACATTGGGACCATATAGGTTAACCAAAACAAAGTTTTGGTTCATCAGTGAAGCTTGGATTATTATGAATCTCCCAGCAGGGTCTGTGATAACTTTTTTTATACCAATAGGTAAAGATTTATGAATCAAAATTGCTACTCCCCTAGCATGTGGAGAAAATGAGCTTGAAAAAACTTGACCTGGCCATCTTCTTCTTAGTTTAACAATTTCGTTCGCAAGTAAGTGTGTTTCTTGTAAAAAACCCACTTTGGGCTGATATTGTTTAAAGACCGTGTAAAGTGAATTTCAACATTTTCTTCAATAAACATTATAAATGTCATAATTGTAATCTTGTAAATGAGTAAAAAGTCTCAAAATTGTAGCTCAATTAATTTTGGAGTTATAGATGAAACTGTGTATAAAGATATGTCTTTTTCAGGATTTTTTAGGCGTGGTTTAAACGGGACCGCGTTTCGTCACGCGGTCCTCATTAGTATAGCCCCACCCCCTGCAGCTCCAGCCGTATAAATTCACCTCGGTGGAGCCGTTCACTCGCGAATCGCAGATAGCATCAGATAGCAATAGCATAGATATTTTGTTCATTGTTAGCTAGCTAATCAATTATGCCTCGTTCGTGCATCTTCCCTGGATGTCGCAATGGTCAGGGCACCCGTACAAATCATAACATGTTTTTATATTGCGTGGTTTTATACCGAGTATCTGTAGTGCCTGGATAGGTCAATGGATAAAGCGCTTGCCTTCCGTCCCAAACTCCACGGGTTCAATTCCCGCATGGTACAACTTTTTTATTTATTTATTTTTTATTCATTCCAGATTAAAAACACACAAGAAAACAATTTACAAAAACAGCGTAACTCTTGGAAAAAGTAGCTGCTGTTACAGACAGAACTCAGATAAAAACAGAGCAGGTTTACTGGCTCTGCTGTCTGCCTCTCCACAGTCAGCTCAGGAGTAGGACACGAGTGCA
>JBBPBX010049085.1:8612-25496 GCA_038048925.1 Garcialebias charrua
GTGATTATGACAGGACGGGTCTACAACTGTTACATAAACAACAACATGATGTCTCCACTGGGCATAAATATGGCAAATGTGAAAGTAAGAAATCCAGGCCAAGCACAGGGTAAACCTCACAGGCCCCTGTAAACTCTCTGAGCTTTTTTTTGTTTTCTTTTTGTTTTGTTTTGGGACAAAGCAACCGAAGCCCTAGGCTCTCAGCCAGACCCCTTCAAATGCCAGGCTGAAAGTTGCCACAACTCTGGGCGCGGGTGAAAGAGTTGACCATGTGCCTGAGTCAGGAGGTCCCTATGAGAAGGCAAATGCCATGGTATCCCAGATAGCATTGAAATCAGCTCTGGAAACCACGTTTTCTGCGGCCAGTTGGGGGCTATAAGGATCAAAGAAAGAGCTCCCTTACGTACCCATTCCAGTGTCGTCCCGATCATAGGGACAGGTGGAAATGCATAGTAAAGTACCTCTGCTGGTCAGTCATTTGCCAGAGCATCCATACCCAATGGGGCATCTGCTTCCCTCAAGGAGAAGTAAAGGTCACAGTGTGAGCTAGCCCTGCAGGCGAACAGGTCCACAGAGGCCCTCCCAAATCGTGACCATACCTGTCCCACAATCCGTGGGTTCAGGCTCCATTCTGACGCCAGCAAAGGGCCTCTTGAAAGGGCGTCTGCTCCATAATTTAGTTCACCAGGAACATGAGTCGCCCTGAGTGACAGGATCCTTGGCGCACACCATGTGAGCATCCTCTGTGCCAGATGGAGGAGGACCCGGGACCTTGTCCCTCCCTCTCTGTTGATAAAGGACATTGTGGTCCTGTTATCTGATTTCACCAGGATGTGTTGTCCGCAATCAGACCTTTGCGAAAGAAGAATTTTAATGACAGGAATACGGCTAACAATTCTAGGAAGTTGATGTGTAATCTTGCTTCCTGTTCATTCCAAAGGCCGCGGGCATTCTGATTCCTACAGATTGCCCCCCATCCTGTTTTCGAGTCATCCGTCGTGATGACCACAAGAGATGACACCCTTCCCAGTGAAACCTCTTCCGTGAAGACGGACAAATCTCTCCAGGGTTCCAGAGCCTCCAGGCACTCTGAATCTATCCTAACCATCCCCGTTTGTTTAGGTAGGTTAGGCTGTATCCGTTGGTTCAGCCACAGCTGCATGGGCCGCATTTTCAGTAATGCGTGTGGCACACATGGAATGGCCGCTGCCAAGAGGCCTAGAAGGCATTGGCAGGTTTTTGCAGGGACCTGATGGTCCAATTTAAATTTGCTCAGGCTAGAGCGAATGGAGGAAACTCGTTCCTTCGAAAGCCATGCTCTGTACTGGATGGTGTTGATCTGTACTCCCAGAAATACGGTAACCTGTGACGAAGTTAAATGGCTCTTTTGCAGGTTTATAACAAACCCAAGAGACTCTAAGTGATAAATCACCTTGTAAGAGTGTGACTGGGCGTGCTTTTTGCTTTCAGCCAGAATCAGCAGGTCATCCAGGTAGTTCATGACCCTGAGTCCTTGATTCTTGAGAGGGGTCAGAGCTGCATCCAGACATTTTGTAAATGTGCGTGGAGCAGTCTTTAAACCATATGGTAAAGCTTTGAATTCATAAGCGATTCCCTCAAAAGCAAAACTGAGGAATTTTCTGTGTTTCCTCCAAACGCCTACAGTATATGGAAATAGGCATCTTTTAAGTCTACTGTACAAGCGTAGTCTCCAAGTCTCACAGACTAGAGAACTTGTCGCAGTGTAAGCATCTTGAACTTAAATGTTTTAATCCTTTTGTTGAGAGTCCTGAGATCCAGAATTTGTCTCAGAGAACGATCCTTTTTGGGCACCAGGAAGTACTTGCTGTAGTGGCCGGAGAGCAGCTTGTGTCCAGGGACCAAACTAATCACTCCTTTTTGCAGCATGGTCGAAACTTCCTCCCTCAGCACGTGTGCACATGCGGGGTTTATCTTAGATTGCAGCACCCCTGTGAAGCGGGGCAGTCTCTTAGAGAATTGCAATTTGAGTCCATGACGAATTGTTGTCATGACCCAATCATTTGGTAGGCACGCCTTCCAGGCCTGTGCATGTGTGCTGAGTCTGGATGGCATGTTGTGTTGCAGCCCGTCACGTTTGAGAGCCAGAGGGGTGACCTTTGACCCCTCTTGCCCTCCCCTGGACAGGCTGGTCGGCCCGACAGGAGATACCGCGAGATCTAGCTCACGTGTCTCGCTGCGGTTCATAGTTAGACCACATGGTTGGTTTATAAAAATGGGACTCGAGTCAAGAACCAGGGCAGTCTGTGCTTTGGTACTTTTATTTTTATACATGTTTGAAACAGTGTTTATTTTGTTTACACATGCAATGGTCGAGTCGCGTTTGGTGCGCACACATATGCCGCTCGCTCCTCGTAGTCTTTTACGAGGGGAGACTGGGCCCAATGGATCAGGTACCCGTACCACGTGGGCGGATACACCTGTAAGATTCTCGGTTCATCCTGTTTCATCAGGTCCGAGCCTGTTTTCCACCTGGGGGGACTGGCGAGATCCTCGGTTGTCCCTAAAAAGTTCCACCACCACCTGCGGGTTTCTTCCGTGGGGGGCCATTTGTGTTCTCCATACGGGGGGCAAAGTTCTTTCTTGGCAACCCCTCGCGGAGGGCTTCTGCCTGTTTATGTCTATGTTCCAGTTTGGTCCGGTTGCGTTCCAGAGCTCCCCCGAACAGCCCCGTCGAGTCGATCGGGTGCTGGAGGAAAGTTGACCTCTGGTTTTCCGGGAGGTCCGATAAGGTCAGCCAAAGATGGCGCTGGGCGACGACCATTTCCGCCATCGCCTTGCCTTGGGAGATGGCTATTGTCCCCATCAAGCGGAGCACGAGGTCCGAGGCACGGCGGGCCTCCTCCACGGCTTCCGTTGCGGCCTGTTCGTCTTTTGCTACCTGGACATGCTGTAGCTTTTCCGCCAGGTACGCCTGCACCAATGTTGATGCGTTCATTGCGCGGGCCGCAAGGCCCTGAGCCTTATAGCACTTTTCGAGTTGTTTCTCCGAAGTGCGGCAGGCCCTGCTGGGTAGCGTAGGTTTCATCCCCGAGGCGGCGGGGACTAGGTGAGCTGCCAGAGTCTCTTCAATGGGTGGTGTGCTATCAAGGCCTATTGCTTCCATTCCCACCACGTCGAGGAATTGGGACAATGGGAGCATGATAGAAGCTCCGGGATCCACCCAGGAGCGTTTCAGCTCCGTGAGGAAGTCCGGAAAAATGGGCATCTTTTGCGATGTTGTTAGTTGTTTCGCGTGGAAGTAGCTTCCCGCTAGCCTCGTAGCCTGCTGGCGAGGCGTCGGGTCCGGCCACGTGATCTGCAGAGCATCCGCTGCCCTACGACACAAGTCGAACAGGGCCGGTACCGACAGGTCCAGTTCCGAGAGAATGTGCGCCAGGTTCTGGGAGGAACTCACGATTTCTCCCTTGTCACCAAATTCGGCGTCTAGGTCGGACACTTCAGATGTCGAGTCCTCGGCGGCACCTGAGGAATCCGACATTTCGTCCTCTCTGACTCGTCTGCTGCATTCCAGGTCCACGCTATCGGGTTCCGGAGCAGGGGAAAGCCGACGTGCGACCTTGAGCGCTGCGCTTCTAGCCATGGATTTGGCCAGCGCGACAGCCCGTCGTCTCCTCATTGCAGCCGACATTCGACGGCAGTGAGGGCAAGAGTCGGGGAATTCCAGCGCCCTCCTTGCATGCAGAATCCTCAGGCAGATAGGACAGGCCTCGTGGGTGTCCGTCGCCGAAAGGGAGTGGCCACAGCCGCTGGGGCGAGGGCGTGAGCGAGGACTCGTCGTTCTGGTCTTTCTCCTCCTTGTCTTCCGTCTTCCCTTCTTGGGAGCCATGTCCTAAGAAGCGTCGAGTTGATTTGATAGGTTCTTTTCTTCAAAGTTGTCTTCTCCGTCGTCTTTTCTTTTGCTCAAAAAAGCCTGCTAAGGTTAGCAGGAGGTTGTGACGCAGTTAGCGCCTTCGAGCGAAAACCTACGGAAAAGAAGAAAACTTTAAGGGTGAGTAGAAAAATGCCGGACTAGCTTGCGCCAGCCCAGCAGTGCGCAGGAAAAATTTCTCTGTACGCTCAGTGTAGGGAGCGAGCTCACCTCAGTCGAGCGATGCGACAACAGAGAAGTCCCGCGGAGTTCAGGTGTTTAAGCGAGGTGAAGGGCAACAAAGAGGAAGATGGAGGGGCGCTCACCGCCTAAATACCCCGAGGGCGGGGCCTCTGGTGCGGCGGTGACGCCCCTGCCGTAAAGGCGTGAGTGTATTCCTTCAGGTAATTGCGCGGGGGCGCAATTCCCATAGCAAGTATGTTGCACCGAGAGAACATGACTGAAAGGGAACTTAAAGTAACCCAAAGTGCATTTTACAAGACCACAAGTAAGAATAACTATGAATAAATAATAATCTAGACTACGCTCATCTTGTTGCTTAAATGCTTAATTTGAGCCGGATCTTGCCGGAAAAGTATCTGTGAACTCTTATTTTGACAGGGTGAGTTCTGGTAACTATTTGTTTGGGTCTGGTAACTCTCAGGCTTACTAATAATAAAGTTGTGAACAAATATGACTGCCTTGAACAAATAAAAACTTAAATTTGATATGTAAACTTATAATAATAATAATGTAAACACTCATTTTAAACACAACAGCCACTTACGAGCTTCGTAACATCACATACGAGCTGTCTCGTCAAGTAGCATTTCCGCCTCTACATTTTATGTTTATGTTTATTAAATTTGTTCATTTTTTTTACAAAAGAAACAATACAAGACAATCCCATAAATGATAATGTACAAAATATAAAAAAATGAAAGGTAGCAGAAAGAAGAATAAATCTTATTATATCTGCCCCTTTTTTCCAACAATCAGATTAAACAATAATAATCTTCAACCAACAGTACAAAATGACTAACTCTTTCTAATTTTCTAACTAATACAATACACATTACGCTATTTCATATATTTTTTTAACACATTCGTTTTGATCATTTTCTTAAATGTAAACATTGACTTGGCATTTTTAACTACATTCTCCAAGCCATTCCATAATCTAATTCCCTGGATTGAGGTAGAACGTCCCTTCAAACTAGTTCTGAATTGTGGTTTTACAAACATCTCTGTCCCCTTAAGATTATAACAACTTTGTCTTTTAACAAAATGCATTTGGATATTTAAAGGTAATGCATTATTTTGAGCCCTATACATAACTGATAAAATATTATAGTCTACCAAATCATGGAACTTCAATAACTTCAGTTGATAAAATAATGTACTTGATGGATGACGGTAATGTTTTCTAGTGATAATTCTTACAGCTCTTTTCTGTAATACAAAAATAGGCTTTGTGATTGTTTTACACGCATTCCCCCAAACATCAATACAATAGATTAAGTGTGGAACAATGATTGTGTTATACAACAAATACAGAGCTTTATCATTCAATAGGTCTCTGACTTTGTACAGTACTGCAATCGATTTAGCTATTTTTATTCTTACAGAATTTATGTGTTGTTTCCATGTCAGTTTGTCATCAATGATAACACCCAAAAACTTCACCTCACTCACTCTACAAATCTCAACACCCTCAATTTTGAGTGGAACATCAACAGTTTTCTTTTTATTACTGAATATCATGTAATTAGTTTTTTCTAGATTTAATGATAATTTATTTATTTTAAACCAAGTTTGTATCTTGACAAATTCTGTCTTTATCAATTCCAACATTTGTTCTATATCTTCACCTAAACAGAAAAATGTGGTATCATCAGCAAAAAGTACACATTTAAGGAGTCCTGACACATTTACCAAGTCATTCACATATAAAATAAATAGCTTTGGTCCAAGTACAGAGCCTTGGGGAACTCCACATGTGATATTACAGAGGTCAGATCTTACATCATTTATTTGTACAAATTGTTTCCTATCTTTCAAGTAGCTAGATACCCACTGTAATGCTGGTCCTCTAATACCATATTTGTTCAGTTTTTCAAGGAGAATGGTGTGATCAATAGTATCAAATGCTTTTTTTAAATCAACAAAAATACTGATACAATATTGTTTTTGATCGACAGCAGTAGTTATTTGTTCCATTAATTCCATGAGAGCCATTGATGTAGAGTTTTTTGCTCTAAACCCATACTGACTGTTGCTTAGAATATTTTGTTTATCTATAAATTGATCTAGTCTGTTTACAAATAGTTTTTCAAGAATTTTTGAAAACTGTGGTAACAAGGATATAGGTCTATAATTGTTGAACACACATTTATCACCATTTTTAAAAAGAGGAACTACCTTAGCTACTTTCATATTATCTGGAAATATTCCTGTTGAAAATGATAAATTACATATGTATGTAAACGGCTCAATAACATGGCTCATTATGTCCTTTACAAACATCATATCCATGTCCACCCAGTCTTTTGATCTCTTGTCTGTAAGATTTTTTACTACATTCATTATTTCCTCTTTGTTAGTTCCATTTAGAAAAATACTATTTGCACAACCTGTAATTGAATGGATCACATTATTATCTACTTTTGGTATTTTAGCTGCAAGGCTTGATCCAACATTCACAAAATATTGATTAAATCCATTTACAATTTCATTTTCATCATGAATTTCATCGTTGTCTTTTACAAAATATTTTGAAATACCAGTTTTTGTTTATGATTCTTCAGGACACTATTCATTACTCGCCATGTTGCTTTCATATCACCATTACTTTTATCTAATAATTTACTATAATATTCTTTCTTATGTTTCCTTATAATCCCTACTAATTTATTTTTATACTTTTTATATTTTTCTTCAGCGCTCTGACTTCGCAATTTCAAGAAACATGAATACAAATAATTCTTTTTTTTACAAGCATTTCTCAACCCTTTTGTCATCCATGGTTGATCAACCGTATTTCTCTTTGTGTAATTTGTTTGCACACAATTCTTTTCATACAGAGCTTCCAAGATATTCATAAACTCATCATATGCTCTGTTCGCATCATCAACATACACTTCATTCCAGTCTTGCTTATCTAGATCCTCTTTTAATTTTTCCAAAACTTTTTTTGACGCGTTTATGATTTATTTCCCATATCAATGTTAAAGTGCGACTAAACCCAAAATTAACTTTTTTTTAGCTGATAAACTCCCTAGAATGTGTTTAAAATGTTATCTAGCACTATGGCTGTGTTTATTCTCACATAATTGTGCATATCTGTGTAAATTGGCAATATTTGGCAATATTTGGTCTAAAAATGTGTTTACGGTAGTTCTATGGGTTGAACTGGTGGATTACACCTTAATTTTCTTATTTGTGCAAACGCTCATGTGTGACATGTCTGCTCATGTGTGATGTCACACAGGTGGTTCAAGCAGAGCCAATCCCCTGCAGAGATGAGAAGTGCATACCTTATATGGAAGTGCTGCATTTCACTCCTGACAAGCGGTTTTATTTTTCTTTTCATTTTCATTTTTTTAGGCCTTTGGTTTTGGATGGAATGGGTGGAATAGATAAATACATCTACATGTTTATTCTTTGTTGTTGCTTGGTGTATGTTGTTGGCTAGAGGTTTAATTTGTTTTAGGTTGTTGCAGGTGGAGGCGTGAACAAAAGCACAACTCTACCTCCACCCCTCCTTGTCTCTCGACACGCCCATTTTCAGGGAGATTTTGGAAGGAGGAGTTATCGATCCACAGGGGTTTAGTCGCACTTTAAAGTCTCCACACAAAAAAAACGTTTTATTAAAAGTCTTCTCCATTAGCTCCAAGATTTTATCCGTGAATATTTCTATATTTGCTCCTGGTGATCTATATACACAACTTATTATTTTTATCGTTTTTGTTTATTATTTCTATTGTTATCATTTCCATAATATTATCAACTATTATTGACATTTCACTATTTAATTTACATTTTATTTCATTATTGACAAATAGAGCGACTCCACCACCTCTTTTATTATTTCTGTTCATATGATATAATTCATACCCCTCGATGTGAATATTACTTGTGTTATCATCATTGAGCCATGTCTCTGACAGCGCTATTATCGTAAAAGTTCTATTTAACTGTTTTAAGTAATCTGTTATTTTGGATATGTTTGCATTTATACTTCTGCTATTAAAGTGAATAATAGAGAGAACTCCATTTGATATATTGATGTCATTAAACTGCTCTTCATTATAATATTCGCTATCTTTTATTACAGGAAAAAATTTGCATCAATCACATTTTCAACATTATATATTTTAGGTTCTGAGTCTTCGTATGTTGTCTAATGTATTTGTTCATTTCACTGTATATTCTATCCATTTTGAGTGTGAGTTGTTTCATTGATTTGTAATTTTTCATCTCCTGAGTTCATCCAGATCCTTCAGCTCTTTTATCATTTTAGGCTGAGACTCTTCCTTTGTTTTGATAAAGATGTATCCATTTCTTGTCCATGTTGATGCTATTTTGTTCTGTTTTTTTAACAACCTTGCTTGATGTGCAATGTTTCCATTTTTTTGGTTAGATGTTCATTTACGTAAACGTTTGATCCCCGCAGATTTTTTTTGCTTGCATAACATAGTTTTTTAACTTCCTGCTAATGAACTTGACGACTACTGACAGTCTGAATCTTGGTGATTTACTGGGCAGGGTGTGACAGAACGAAATGTCCCCATAGTCTATGTCCATGTTCATGTTCTGTAAAAAAGTAACTACATGCTCCTCCAGAGTCTCTTGTTCTTCCTGAGTTTCATTCTCAGTTTGGTCATTGTTAGTAAGAGCTCTTTTATATGTCCGACACTTACTAACATCAAGTCCTGAGATCACCAAGTTGTCTTGCTTTGTGTATTGTTCTAAGTCATTTATTTTTTGTACCAGTTCAGAAATTTTATTGTTTTTGCTAATTATCAGTTCTTTCAGTTGTCTTATTTCATTAACCAGACCGGCCTGGGAATCCATTTTTGCTGATAATTTTTCTATTTGTTCACCCATAAAGTTGAGTGATTGTTTAAAGTCTTGCATTTCTGTTGAGTTGTTTCCCTTCGAGTCTGGTGACTTTGGTCCTTTACCTCTCGTCATACTTACAGAGTTTGTAATCTAGTGGTAGCAGGTCTCTGGTTTGTTTGCTGAACCACGTGGCCCTTCCACGAGGCTCACAGGCCTAACGATGGTGGCTGTGGCCCAGCAGTGCAGCACCCAGATCAGCAGTTATTAGATCAGAACTCACGGTCTCAGCAGCCTGCAGCAATCAGATCTGTTATCCGAAGAGGTTTGCTCACTAGCCCGGCTTAGACGGCGGTCCTCCGGTTCACGCACGGCGCTTGGCCTCCTCCGGTTGCCGCGGCTCCGATGTTAGCCCAGTTAGCACAGCACGTAGCTCCAGGCGCAGCTCCGACGCCAGCCCAGCTCCAGGCGACGGTCCTCCGGTTCGCGCACGGCGCTCTGCCTAGCTCGAAGCTCCAGGCGGCGGTCCTCCGGTTCGCTCACGGCGCTCGGCCCAGCTCGAAGCTCCAGGCGGCGGTCCTCCGGTTCGCTCACGGCGCTCGGCCCAGCTCGAAGCTCCAGGCGGAGGTCACAGTCACAGTAGCTCGGATGCTAGCTCAGTTAGCACAGCACGTAGCTCCGATGCTAGCCCAGCTTGTTGCTCCCGACAGCGGTACACCGGTACTTGCACGGCGCTCAGCCTCCTTCGGTCGCAATAGCTCCGAGGTCTGCACACGATACCTGTCGACGGCTTTTCAGTCCGTGCAACGTTCAGCCCTCTCTGGTCGCCGCGGCTTCGAGGTCGGCTAGCCAGCTTAGCCGTGGCTCGAGACGCAAGCTCACAGATCCGCGCTCGGCCCCCTCCAATCAAAGATTCAAAATCGGTCAGCCAGCTCAGCTCGTGGCTTCTGGTCGCCACTCTTCAGTTTGTCCGCGACGTTCAGTTCGTGCCAGATATATCCAGTATATATATTTCTTTGTTTTATGTTGCTTTCAGCTGGAGCTCAGCTCTCGCCCTGTTGCTCCAACGATAACTTAGAATAACTTAAAAATAAATCTCTGCCCCTAAAAGAGTGGTGGGGGTAAGCACCGAGCAAACGAGGCAGTCGTACGCAGACAGGAGCCCACAGGCAGCATCCATGAACAGAAGGAGGAGGTGCCTAGAGGTTTCACATGTGGAGTCGGACAGCAAATTCAGCGAAGAGTTGGGGGTGGGGGTTAGAATGCTTGACAGAAGTGATGTAGATGTTTAAAGTGAGACTAAACCCAGGTTGAGACGGTAACTCCTCCTTCCAAAATCTCCCTGAAAATGGGCGTGTCGAGAGACAAGGAAGGGTGGAGGTAGAGTTGTGCTTTTGTTCACGCCTCCACCTGCAACAACCTAAAACAAATTAAACCTCTAGCCAACAACATACACCAAGCAACAACAAAGAATAAACATGTAGATGTATTTATCTATTCCACCCATTCCATCCAAAACCAAAGGCCTAAAACAATGAAAATGAAAAGAAAAATAAAACCGCTTGTCAGGAGTGAAATGCAGCACTTCCATATAAGGTATGCACTTCTCATCTCTGCAGGGGATTGGCTCTGCTTGAACCACCTGTGTGACATCACACATGAGCAGACATGTCACACATGAGCGTTTGCACAAATAAGAAAATTAAGGTGTAATCCACCAGTTCAACCCATAGAACTACCGTAAACACATTTTTAGACCAAATATTGCCAAATATTGCCAATTTACACAGATATGCACAATTATGTGAGAATAAACACAGCCATAGTGCTAGATAACATTTTAAACACATTCTAGGGAGTTTATCAGCTAAAAAAAAGTTAATTTTGGGTTTAGTCGCACTTTAAAATAAACCAAAATGCAGGAAATTGCATCTACTTTATTCAAAATTTTCTGGGGGAGGACCCCCCACCCATCCACACCCAGCCCCAAATCGTTCACTCACTATATGCGTTTCCGGTCGTGCTTCTGTCCTTAATCAAAAATAAATCTTAGCATTGTTTTTTAATTCATTCAACCTTTATTTAGGCAGGTTAATCTCATTGAGCCTCGAGGACTCATTTACAAGAGAGACCTGTCTACAACCTAAAGAATGATGACAACAGCAACAGTAGAATTTCCTTAAACAATCAACAATAGACAAACATAAGAGAGAAATACAGATTTTTTTTTAACAAGTTACAAGATATCAAAGTAGCAAAACAGACAGATTATAAGGCAGATGTAGAAAATCAAAAACAGGAACATGTTATTGGTTTTTGCCAGGATTCCAACAGGTTCTTAAAGCCATTTAGAGAAGTCAAGGTCGAGAGCTTCAGATCTTTTTGTAAGATATTCCAGGAAGCAGGAGCGGAGTATAAGAAGGCCCTTTTGACAAGTTCAGTCAGAAACCCAGTTTAACTAAGTTTCTTTACTAGGTTTTCCACGTGGAGTTTAAAAGAGAGATGTGAATCGACCAGGATACCCAAATATTTATAGGAATCAACAAACTCCATTTGAGGATAAAATCAGAGGAAGAACTGCTGGGACAGACTTCCTGTTTGAAAAAAACATACCTTTTGTTTTATCAGCCTTTAGGACAAGTTTGAGACGGAACAAATCTGACTGGATGATGTCAAAAGCGGATTGCAAAAACTGGAAAGCCTTAGCAACTGTTTTAGCTCGACAATAAACAACTGTGTCATCAACATAGAAATGTAAGAATGCATCAGGGATGCTCTGACCTACATTAACTATGTAGATTGTAAAGAGGGTTGGTCCTAAGACTGAGCCTTGTGGTACACCATTTTTAACTGTTAAATAACTGGAAGAAGTATGTTGCACACATTGCCTCCGATCGGAAAGATAGTTAGAAAACCAACCAATGGTGTGATCTGAGAAACTGACTTCTGAGAGCTTAATTATTATTTATTTACTCTTAGTTTACCCCAACCCCATGTTTGTGTCTATTGTAATATACATTGTAAGTTGCTGGACGTGTGGTATTATTGTATGGATGATGTCGCTACCTTGTTATGTCACATGTACAAGTGTGTATGAGCTATGACAAGATAAAAATAAAGTAAAAAAAAAAAGGAATTTTAGCATTTTTTTTAAATTGTAATTTACTTATTTACCCTATTTTAGTTTATTTAGCATCCCCCTTGTGTGTGTCTATTGTAATATAAGCTGCTGGACATGTGTTATTTATAGTCTGGATGATGGTCATTTCCTGTTGTTATATGTTACAGGTATTGTATATGAGCTATGGAAACAAAATAACTTCCTGCCACACTGAGTGGAAATGCAGACTTGTAAATACCCGGTGCTAGTTGATATTCTGAAGCAAAATCTGACTTGAATTTTGGTTCAAATCAAATGTTTTATATATTTTGAGTTGCTGTTCATTGTAGAAAACAATGAAAAAAGCTCAAATGTTAATAAATTATGCTGTTTCAGCTTAAAGGTTTTAATAGTAAAACTGTAGCTCATTAATTAACATAATTATGACTTAATTGTATCTATTTTATCTTTCTGTAACCATTTTTTGTTCTCAGTCTGCCTTATTAGCTTTAACTCGTATTAATGCAACACTTTGATTTCATCAGTGACCCATTTTTTACGTGAATTCATGAAACTTTTATTTTACCATCGCCTTATCTTTTGTTTTATCTTTAATGTTTTTCCCCCCTCAACATGATGATCGGGAAGTCTTCCCATGTTCCGTTGTAAAATAAATGGTGCCAATTTTGTCTGTTAAAGAAACAAGAGCCGTGTGCTATAAATGCCTTTCAGAATAAATCTTCCTGAAGAGTGAAATAGCCGTTATAAGTTTTATTACCGCCCTGCACACAGTGGGTGAAGAAGCAGAGAGGAGAATAATGAAGAGAGGAGGTGAGGCTGGTAGTTCGATGAGTGCAGATGATGAATGACTGTGGGGAGGGAAGTACAGGACCAGAGCACGAGCATGGCCATTTGTTACTCCGCTGTCACAAATGTATTTTTAATGAATCTGCACCTCTGACTCCTCTGCAGCGTACTACTGTTCCTAAGGCCAATGTGACCCCAATATTTCCCCAGAAGTGGCGTCTCTTAACAAACCCACTTTAGTTCGGGCTGCACAAAGTAACCTCCTTCTTGTGTTTGCAGAGGCCATCACTCTGTCTCCTCATTATTATCCGTACTTGTGCCAAGAATAGAGGCTACCCTCGTTTTCGTGCTGTGGGGACGTTTCACCTTGAATTACCGTTATGTGCCGAGTTGTGAGTTTTGAATCTGTAAAAAAATAAATAAAATCAGATAAATCTTTCCACTCTGCAATTCTATCTGCTAAATTTATTTAAAATTTCCGTTTTTCTAACGAGCCAAGGCTACTCCTCCAGATGACCCTGCCTTTGCTGCAGAAAGTAAACACCTTCATGCATCAGCTGCTGGAGGGGATATGTTGTGCATGTAAAAGAGGAAAAGGAGGAGAAATGAGGACTGGTTAGATTAAAGCTGCCTTCTAGCAGAGCAAACACTGTAAAGATGGTAAAAGACGAATGGTAAAAGAAATGGCATCCCTCTAATTATTATTTTTTAAAGTTTATTTACACTTTAGGCCAAAATCTGGATCTTACCATGTCTTAAACACGGTCAAAGTCGACTTCAGAAGAGTGACAACACATGAGCTGTTACACTGGACCACTATGTACTTAAAAAAATCTAGAAAGAAGCTTGAAAACATGTACAATACAGTATACTGTACAAGTACAACCTTACTGTTTCCACTGGAATTCAGAGTGAAAGAAGCAAGTGATACTGAATAATCATCAGCAAATAGGAGCATCTATCTGTAACCACAATGGTTGTCTTTGCTGCTCTGGAGCAAAACTAAAGAGGAACAACAACCACTACAGTCTGGGAAGTGTTACAAGACAACAACCAAAACTGTGAGTCCATCTGCCTAAATGGAGAAAATATTACAATACAGCGGTGAGACCAGCTGTGTTGTATGGTCTGGAGACAGAGACATGGACAAAAAGACAGGAGACAGAAATGGCAGAAGTGAAGATGCTGAGGTTCTCTTATAGGAGTAACAAGGATGGAGAAGATTAGGAATGAGATCATCAGAGGTACAGCTTGAAGGATTGGGAGATAGGCCTGTCACAATAAAAAAATTCTGGGCGATTAATCGTCTAAGAAATTATTGTGATAAACGATAATATTGTTTAAAATTAGACAATATTTAGTGATTATTGTCAAATTTAAGAAGAAAGGTTTTAATTTGTTTTGTATGTAGTATCTTATTTCAACCATTGGATACCATACCATTTTATTTATAGAACACTTAAAACAGCGACAAGGCCGACCAAAGTGCTGTACAAACAAACAACAGGCAACTCACAGGCAACATAGATACGATATATATTTATATTAATTATATATATATTCTACACTCTAAACGAGCACAGAATGTCATGATTTCAGCTCTCTGCCTCCTCTGCTCTCAGCCACCTGCAAGTGTTCTTGGCCACGCCCACTTATCCTCTCTTCATGCTGATCAGCTGCAGCAGGGAGTTTATCCTGCAGTAAGGGCTGCAAAAATGTGCAGCAGGTGCTAAATAATTGTAAATGATTTATTTAAAAAAAAAAACTTCATGCCAATTGTGCAGCTCATCCATCAGTCAGCCAATTGTGTGTCATGTCAAATCTTATTTTGAAAAACCACGATAGAGCGAGTCCGCGATAAACAAACCACGAAGTAGCGAGGGACTACTGTATTTGTAAAACCTTACAATCAAAAGTTTTTTTTACTGTGGCTTTGAGTAAAAGCAAGACCAAGAAGATTACAAGTCTATTCACTCCCATTGGCGATCCCTGATTCTCATGTAGTTTTTGTAAAACAGTAACTACAGAAAACACCCTGCTTTATTTTGACAGTGATGCATGACCCATTTGACATGTGACCTCTGGCGACACGGACTTCGCTCCATGTTCTGTGCTCCACATGTGCTGTCAAACTGGTTCAACAAGCTTCTGACACAAGCAGCAACCTAAACAGAAGTGGTCAGACGCAGCAGCTTTCACTGCGTCCTGCTCCGACGGCTCCGAGTCTCCGGCCTTCGTCTTCATCCAGTTAGTGTCACAGCTCGCCGCAGAAACTGCCGACAGCTCCTGCTGCTGAGAAAATGTCACCTTCTGTGCGATATGTGAGCAGCTGAGGAAATCGCACCATCCTGGGCTTGTTGTGGCTGATTTAAGGGATGTTGTTCCACTGAACCGGAGATTCAGAAATCAAATGACGGTGTTTAAGAGAGAACGTCACTGTTACTGGACGCCTCCGCGGGGCCCCTCGGCCTCCCCGCTCGGCTGCTCTTGACAGAGAGCTCCACGGCCTCCAGCACCAGCGGTCGGCTGTTCTTGCTTTTGTCTTGGTCGGTGACGCAGCTCTGGTAGTCGCTGTCAACAACAACAAAAACAAAACAACAAAACTTTCACTACTAATCCAAACCTAGAATCGATTCTGATCGTAAAACCGTACAGCTTTGATAAAACGCAGCATCTTTAATTAAAAATGTTCTGTCACAGACAAAAAAATAAAAGTACCTGATTGCAACAATAACGTAAGATTTTTAATTAAACAGCAAACAATAAAGTTTAATCCTTAAAAGCCACAGAGGCATTTACATGACTATAAAACCTAAATTCATGGGGGGGGGTTTGTCTAACTTAAAGAAATTGTTTAAAACGTGTGCTATTTTGGCTCATATTTAGCTTGTTTTTGACTCATATTTAGTTTTTTTGGGATCATATTTAGCATTTTTTTAACTCATATTTAGTTTTTTTGGCTCATATTTAGCTTGTTTTTGACTCATATTTAGTTTTTTTTTTGGATCATATTTAGCATTTTTTTAACTCATATTTAGTTTTTTAGGCTCATATTTAGCTTGTTTTTGATTCATATTTAGCTTGTTTTTGACTCATATTTAGCTTGTTTTTGACTCATACTTAGCTTGTTTTTGACTCATATTTAGCTTGTTTTTGACTCATATTTAGCTTGTTTTTGACTCATACTTAGCTTGTTTTTGACTCATATTTAGCTTGTTTTTGACTCATATTTAGTTTTTTTGGGATCATATTTAGCATTTTTTTAACTCATATTTAGCTTGTTTTTGACTCATATTTAGCTTGTTTTTGTCTCATATTTAGCTTGTTTTTGACTCATACTTAGCTTGTTTTTGACTCATATTTAGCTTGTTTTTGACTCATATTTAGCTTGTTTTTGACTCATACTTAGCTTGTTTTTGACTCATATTTAGCTTGTTTTTGACTCATATTTAGTTTTTTTGGGATCATATTTAGCATTTTTTTAACTCATATTTAGCTTGTTTTTGACTCATATTTAGCTTGTTTTTGTCTCATATTTAGCTTGTTTTTGACTCATACTTAGCTTGTTTTAGGCTCATATTCAGCTTGTTTTTGGCTCATATTTAGCTTGTTTTTGACTCATACTTAGCTTGTTTTCGACTCATATTTAGCTTGTTTTTGGCTCATATTCAGCTTGTTTTTGGCTCATATTCAGCTTGTTTTCGACTCATATTCAGCTTGTTTTCGACTCATATTTAGCTTGTTTTTGACTCGTATTTACCGGTAGCTTGTTTTTGACTCATATTTAGCTTGTTTTTGACTAATATTTAGCATGTTTGTGGCTCATATTCAGCTTGTTTTTGACTCATATTTAGCTTGTTTTTGGCTCATATTTAGCTTGTTTTTTACTCATATTTAGCTTGTTATGGGGCCGAGTTGGTGTAGAGGCAGGGCAGCCGGCTCAAGACCGGAAGGTCCGGGATTCGATCCCCGGTCACTACATACCTCGTTGTGTCCCTGGGCAAGACACTTAACCCCGAGTTGCTCC
>JBBPBX010049087.1:0-25496 GCA_038048925.1 Garcialebias charrua
ATAAGTTTGATATTTATATACTGGTTGAAAATAGCCCTGTGAGAAATTCATAGTAAATTTAACAAAAAGGAAAAAGTTCATAGCATTAAATTCAAACAGAAGTTCAAATTATTTCATCCTGAAAGAACTCTGGCTAACTACTGTAGCTCATTTATAACATGATGGAGTTAAACTCAAAGTAGTCTCCTCAGATAAATAGTGTTAACATTATTTTTATATTAAAGTTTCTGTTAACTTATTATTTTTATATTTGATTGTTTCTGTTCAGTGCCCTGAGACAACTTCTGTTGTGACTTGTGACTTTATACAGTATAAATAAAATGAACTGAATTGAATTGACATGTCTTTTTTTTTAAACCCCGCCTACAAAAAGAATCGGAATCGAGAATGGAAAAGAATCGGAATTGAAACGAAGAATCAGAATCGGAACCGGAATCGCTCAAATTCAAATGATGCCCAACCCTAGCCCTTGAGCAAGTCCCTTAACCCACATCATCTGCTAGATATCAGCACTCTGCTCCACACAGAGGGCTGTGGTAGCTCGGGGTCTGTGGTTGTGTCAGGAAGAGAAACAATTGCCAAGTCTTCGTGCGACTAGTTTGCTGTGGCGACCCCTGAAGAAGGGAGAAGCCAAAAGTTTTTTTTCAAACTTTATTCAGTCAGCCAGCTTTGACAAAGCTTTACCGGTGAACAAAACGGCTCCGCGGCGCCGTGAAAGAAGCATAATCGCGCGACGCAACAAATCGATGATGAAATTCGTTGCCAACACTTTTAAAAATCGATTTTTATCGATTTTATCGATTCGTTGTTGCAACCCTACTTTCCACTGGTCCGTGCTTATTAGCTTCCTCCAAGGTTGTCCCTAGCATGCTGCGAGTTCCAAAGCCGCAAGTGGCCTACGATTCTCATAAATCACTTCCTTCTTATGGTTGAGCTCATATATCAGCTGAGTCTGCTCGAAGCACAAATTAATCCTTCACATAAGGTCGGCAGCTTTGCCATGGCCGAAACGGCTGCCGCCGTCTTCCTTACGTCCCCAGTGCACTCCCGCGTACGTCCATCTGCACTGAGGCACGCGCACACTGTCCGCAGAGGGTTCAGACTTCATGCTCCACCCTGAGCGGCTGCAGAGCAGCTCCACAGACGAGGAATGTTTACCTTCAGGACAAATTGAGGTTGCGGATTGGTCATTTGCTGACACGCCCACTGGATTGATTGACAGGTCAAAAAGAAAAACGAGAGCTGGCAGCCTCAGCTGCAGCGTGTTCTGTGTTTACATGTTGTTAATAAAAATATCTAAAATAATAAAAAAAACAGGGAGCGCTGGTCCTGCAGCCCACACAGCAGATCAGCACACCAGGAACTCTCCAGAACCTCCCGCAGCCACGTTGGACCTGAGTTTAATTTGCTCGTGACAAATTCGTTCATTTCAGTCATGGAGTCAACGGAGGAAGAAGAGATCACTGCCTTTTGGCAAACAAACAAAAGAAAAGACCAGATCAGGGATGAAGAAGAGGAATTCAATACATTGTCACATACAAAACAGTCTGTCGCCGGCAGTTTATTGTGCAACACTGCGTTTGCGTACGCAGTCATAAAAATTGAGCTTTGCGCAGACATGCCCTGCGAGGGTATGTTTGTAATAATAATAATGATTTTAATTTATAACGCACTTTTCATTAGTGAAAATCTCAAAGTGCTACACACATTCATACACCGGTAGCGGCAGACTACCATGCAAGGCGCTTTCCAGTCCTACCGGGAGCAACTCGGGGTTAAGTGTCTTGCCCAAGGACACAATGACATGGTGTGAGGAACCGGGATTCGAACCGCCAACCTTCCGATCGGGGGACGACTGCCATTACCACTACGCCACGGCCGCCCCGCCATCTCCGCTGATGGACGTACGCAGGAGTATACTGGGGGCTTTAATAGCTGACAACATGGGTATCTGCCGGTGCCAAAAAGCAGAAACCCTGCTATCAATAAGTCCCATGATGTAAATGTTGGGCCTCGTCCTGAGACGACACAAAGTCACAGACTGTCGGCAGAGTTCCTCTAAACCTGTTTACCTTTTGTATCATGCTAAGTGTTAGCAAACAGTGCTAAATGTATGTCTGGAGACACAGACATGGACAAAAAGACAGGAGACAGAACTGGAAGTGTCAGAAATGAAGATGCTGAGGTTCTCCTTAGGAGTGACAAGGATGAAGATCAGGAATTCATTCATTCATTCAACCTTTATTTAGTAAGGTAAATCTCATTGAGCCTCGTGGGCTCATTTACAAAAGCGACCTGCTACAAACTAAAGAATGATGAACAGCAATGGTAGAATTTCCTTAAACAACAAACAGAAAAAAAAAAAAACGTAGGAGAGAAATAGAAAGTGAAATGCAAAGTATCAAAACTATCAAAACATCACAAGGTATCCATCCATCCATCCATTTTCTTCCGCTTATCCGGGGTCGGGTCGCGGGGGTAGCAGCCTAAGTAGGGAGGCCCAGACTTCCCTCTCCCCAGCCACTTGGAGCAGCTCCTCTGGGGGAATCCCAAGGCGTTCCCAGGCCAGCCGAGAAACATAGTCCCTCCAGCGTGTCCTGGGTCTTCCTCTGGGTCTCCTCCCGGTGGGACATGCCCGGAACACCTCACCAGGGAGGCGTCCAGGAGGCATCCTAACCAGATGCCCGAGCCACCTCAACTGGCTCCTCTCGATGTGGAGAAGCAGCGGCTCTACTCCGAGTCCCTCCCGGATGACTGAGCTTCTCACCCTATCTCTAAGGGAGAGTCCAGACACCCTGCGGAGAAAACTCATTTCAGCCGCTTGTATCCGAGATCTCGTTCTTTCGGTCATAACCCAGAGCTCATGACCATAGATGAGGGTGGGAACGTAGATCGATCGGTAAATTGAGAGCTTTGCCTTTTGACTCAGCTCTCTCTTCACCACGACAGACCGGTACAGCACCCGCTTCACTGCGGACGCTGCACCTATCCGCCTATCGATCTCACGCTCCAGTTTTCCCTCATTCGTGAACAAGACCCCGAGATACTTAAACTCCTCCACTTGGGGCAGGACCTCCTCCCCGACCCGGAGAAGGCATGCTACCCTTTTCCGGCTCAAGACCATGGCCTCGGATTTGGAGGAACTGATCCTCATCCCGGCCGCATCACATTCAGCTGCAAACCGCTCCAGCGAAAGCTGTAGATCACGATCTGATGAAGCCAATAGGACCACATCATCTGCAAAAAACAGAGAAGCGATTCTAAGGCCACCAAAACGGATCCTCTCAACACCTTGGCTGCGCCTAGAAATTCTGTCCATAAAAGTTATGAACAGAATCGGTGACAAAGGGCAACCTTGGCGGAGTCCAACTCTCACCGGAAACGAGCCTGACTTACTGCCAGCGATGCGGACCAAGCTCTGACACCGGTCGTACAGGGACCTAACAGCCCATATCAAAGGGCCTGGTACCCCATACTCCCGGAGTACCCCCCACAGAACCCCCCGAGGGACGCGGTCGAATGCCTTCTCCAAGTCCACAAAGCACATGTAAACTGGTTGGGCAAACTCCCACGCACCCTCCAGGACCCTGCTGAGGGTGTAGAGCTGGTCTAGTGTTCCACGACCAGGACGAAAACCACACTGCTCCTCCTGAATCCGAGGTTCGACTATCCGACGGACCCTCCTCTCCAGAACCCCTGAATAGACCTTACCAGGGAGGCTTAAGAGTGTGATCCCCCTATAGTTGGAACACACCCTACGGTCCCCCTTTTTGAATAGGGGAACCACCACCCCAGTCTGCCAATCCAAGGGAACTGCCCCCGATGTCCACGCGATATTGCAGAGTCGCGTAAGCCAACACAACCCCACAACATCCAGAGCCCTAAGGAACTCAGGACGAATCTCATCCACCCCCGGAGCCCTGCCACCACGGAGCTTTTTAACCACCTTGGCGACCTCAGCACCAGAGATTGGAGAGCCCGACCCAAAATCCCCAGGCTCCGCTTCCTCAGTGGAAGACGTGCCAGTAGGATTGAGGAGGTCTTCGAAGTATTCCGCCCACCGACTCACAACATCCCGAGTTGAGGTCAACAGCACGCCATCCCCACCATAAATGGTGTTGGTCGCGTACCGCTTTCCCCCCCTGAGACGCCGGATGGTGGACCAGAATCGCCTCGAAGCCGTACGGAAGTCATTCTCCATGGCCTCTCCGAACTCCTCCCACGCCCGAGTTTTTGCCTCAGCAACCACCCGAGCCGCATGCCGCTTGGACTGCCGGTACCTATCTGCTGCTTCCGGGGTCCCACAGGCCAAAAAGGCCCAATAGGACTCCTTCTTCAGCTTGACAGCATCCCTCACCGCCGGTGTCCACCACCGGGTTCGAGGGTTGCCACCACGACAGGCACCAACAACCTTGCGGCCACAACTCCGATAAGCTGCCTCGACAATAGAGGCGCGAAACATGGCCCACTCGGGCTCAATGTCCCCCGCCTCCCTCGGAACGTGTTCAAAGCTCTCCCGGAGGTGGGAGTTAAAGCTCCGTCTTACGGGAGACTCTGCCAGACGTTCCCAGCAGACCCTCACAATACGTTTGGGTCTGCCAGGTCTGACCGGCATCCTCCCCCACCATCGGAGCCAACTCACCACCAGGTAGTGGTCAGTTGACAGCTCCGCCCCTCTCTTCACCCGAGTGTCCAGGACATGCGGCCGCAGATCAGATGAGACGACAACAAAGTCGATCATTGAACTACGACCTAGGGTGTCCTGGTGCCAAGAGCACATATGGACACCCTTATGCCTGAACATGGTGTTCGTTATGGACAATCCATGACGAGCACAGAAGTCCAACAACAGAACACCACTCGGGTTCAGATCAGGGGGGCCGTTCCTCCCAACCACACCCCTCCAGGTCTCACTGTCATTGCCCACGTGAGCGTTGAAGTCCCCCAGCAGAACAAGGGAGTCCCCAGGAGGCGCACCCTCCAATACCCCCTCCAAGGACTCCAAAAAGGGTGGGTAATCTGCGCTGCCGTTTGGCGCATAGGCACAAACAACAGTCAGAGCCCGTCCCCCCACACGTAGGCGAAGGGAGGCTACCCTCTCGTTCACCGGGGTGAACCCCAACGTACAGGCACCAAGATGGGGGGCAACAAGTATGCCCACTCCTGCTCGGCGCCTCTCACCAGGGGCAACTCCAGAGTGGAAGAGTGTCCAACCCCTCTCAAGGAAACTGGTTCCAGAGCCAGAGCCATGCGTTGAGGTGAGTCCGACTATTTCTAGCCGGAACCTCTCAACCTCACACACTAGCTCAGGCTCCTTCCCCACCAGAGAGGTGACATTCCATGTCCCAATGGCCAGCTTCTGTAGCCGAGGATCAGACCGCCAGGGTCCCCGCCCTCGGCCACCACCCATTCCACAATGCACCCGACCCCTTTGGCCCCTCCCACAGGTGGTGAGCCCATGGGAAGGGGGACCCACGTCTCCTCTTCGGGCTGTGCCCGGCCGAGCTCCATGGGTAATGCAAAGTATCAAAACTAGCAAAACACCACAAGGTAGATGTACAAAATCAAAAACGGTAACATATCTGCAATGGTTTTTGCCAGGTTTCCAAAAGATTTTTAAAACCATTTAGGGAGGTTGGGGCCGAGAGCTTCAAATCTTTTTGTAAGATATTCCAGAATGAGATCATCAGAGGTACAGCACATGTTGAACAACTGGGAGATAAAGTTAGAGAGGACACACTGAGATGGTTTGGACATGTCCAGAGGAGGAACAGTGGTTTGGACATGTCCAGAGGAGGGACAGTGGTTTGGACATGTCCAGAGGAGGGACAGTGGGTATATTGGTAGAAGGATGTTAGAAATGCAGCTGCAGGAAAAAGACAAAGAGGAGATATATGGATGCAGTTAGAGAGGACATGTACTGTATGTAGTTGGAGTGAGGACAGAGGACAGAGTGAGGACAGAGGACACAGAGGACAGAGTGAAGTGGAGGAGGAGGACTCACTGTGGAAACACCTGAAGAGGGAAAAGTCAGAAGAAGAAGAAGTTTAACAGGTTGCGTCATGTAAATTTTTTTCTTCCAGACTGAATGTCTCTGTGAGTTCTTGTCCTGTGTCTCTCTGCAGCATGAGAACATGAGAACATCCACTGCAGGAACTGTTTGAAGTTATTAGCAGCTTAGTCTGTTCTGTCTTCTTGGTCTTAATGTTGTTCGATAAGGTAACAATGTCTCACTAAATGCCTCAGGTAACGCCGTGAGCTTCACCACCTCCACATCACAGCTATCTTAGTTAGTTTGTCTGAGGTTTGCTCCCCCTGGGTCACATTTCCTCGTGGGCGGAGCCATCTTACAGTTTATGTAAAATATTTGATCATGTTTTAATAGAAACAATTCCTGAATGTTGTTCATACTGTGTTGTAGGGCTGGGCCATATCATATCGTCCACGATAATACCGGTAAAAACAGCTTGCATGGGCAAAAAACGTTATATCATGATATGCTAATTTCATGACGTAATACGTCAGAACGCCCCGCCCCCTTAACAACCGAGCGCTTAAACCGACAAAACAGAACTGCGCACCTCCCTCCACCCGTCTGCGTGCAATATTAGCTGGCTAAAATGCTAAAAAAAACAACAACTCGTGTCTCAGGCAGCTTCTCCCTTCTCCCCTCTTCACAGGCACAGAGAGCTCAAATGTCTCCCCCCGCCCCACCCCGCTCTGAGCAACCGCTGCGTGTGCTGCCGGTTGCAACCTGTGTCCCTCGCTGTTACAAACACGCGCAGCTCAGCTGTCTATTAAGTTCCACAGTCGGTCCACAGCAGTTCAGTTAAAAATTGAATCAGAGAAATGACACGTTCCTGCAGGAACAGAGGAAGCTGAAACATTAACGAGCTTCAGGGTCAGCTGGACGCCTTTCAGCCCTACCCTGACTTTTGTGTGTGGGAGTAAGTGGCTCCTCTTTAAAGTGTAGCTTACCCCACCATCCAGAGATAGCCCCGCCCCAGCCCAGGATTTGAAAAATGCAGAAAAATGGGAGTGTCAACAGACACTGCCTAAAGGAGAGGGAGGCAGGTGGTGGGTGAGCTAGGAGGTGCGGCCAGGACGAGAGATTGTCATTGTTTCTGAATGTTAAAATTACATTAGTAATACACCATTTAAAACAAGCAACACAAAGTATTATTATGTAGATATACAGTATATATATCTATTCTCACCCCAATCTGTCCGAAACAAAAGGCTTAAATTTTTTTTTTTAAATGCCGTGACTGGGAATCGAATCCCAGTCCATTGGGTGCCAGACCAGTTCGTTACCTCTCGACCAACCTGGCAATTATGCAAGAATAGTCCTTCATAGTATAAGAAACAAATACAACCACCTACTTTTAGAACGCTGGAGTTTTGATTAGATTTTGATGAAGTGAAAAGTATTCTTAAAATAAATAAGTTGCTAATCTGAAAAGTATATCGATCAGTGGTGCTTGTATGTTACAGACTGTCGCACCGCGAGAGTGTGTGTGTGCGCGCGGACAGAAAGGAGGAAGACAGAGACGATCTCTGCAAGGGGAGTGGCTATGGTTGAACCTCTTTTATACTCAGGCAAGACGATGTGACGTCACAACTGAGCAGACACGTCACAACTGAGCATTTGAACTAATAGTAAAATTAACGTGTAATTCACCAGTTCAACCTATAGGACTACCGTAAACACGTTTTTAGACCAAATATTGCCGATTTAAACAAATACGAACAATTACATGAAAATTAACACAGACATAGTGCTATGAAACCTTTTGAACATATTCTAGGGAGTTTATCAGATAAAAAAAGTTAAATTTGCATTTAGTTACTCTTTAAGTTAGGACCAAATTTTGTTTTTGAATGAAACTTGTGTGAAAGTACCCCTCCTTTTGCTAATGTTAAATTTTATTTTAAACTGACCAATTAAATTGTTACTTTTATTCAACCTTGTTCCATCTGGGTTTTTAATGTTACTTCCCCTTCTCCTGGCTGAGCCGGGTCATAACACAATCTAAATAACAGATCTTTTTTTTTTATATATACTTGGGAGACTGAATACTTAACTAAAAAAAGTAATTTCAGTAAAATTACCCCTTGTTGTTTTTTAAAATTTTATATAATACTGCAAAACAACACGTAAAGTTAAATTTGTCAAATAAATACTTTTTTTTTTTGTGGTTCTATCACGAAATTTATCGTTATCGTGATACAGTAATGCTCTGAAATATCACAATATAATTTTTGAGCCATATCGCCCACCCTTACTGTGTTGATGCTACATGTTTGTCTCTTGACCCTACAACTGGGTAAGGTTACAGTAGACCTAGACCACTACTGGAGTTTAAATTAAGTATTTTAAGCTACTAATAAACACGATGGATGATGATCACGTTGCTTTATGCTAGGCCATTTGTAAGAAGGAGTGATTATTATTATTGTTTCACATTGGTCAGTGATTTTTTTTCTCTAAAACTTAACTTGGGTTTCACTGTGTTTCTTCTTAGACTGTGACTAGGATGTGTAAGAGAAGTGGAGCGTGGTCTGTTCACACAAGGAGGGCTGTTTGTCAGGCAGGTCTTGTTGTGCCATTACTAGGGCTGAAACAACGAATCGATAAAATCGATAAAAATCGATTTTTAAAAGTGTTGGCAACGAATTTCATCATCGATTCGTTGTGTCGCGCGATTATGCATCTTTCACGGCGCCGCGGAGCTGTTTTGTTCACCGGTAAAGCTTTTGTCAAAGCTGGCTGAGCCTGGCTGAATAAAGTTTGAAAAAAAAAAAAAAACTGCAGCGTCAGCGTGCTGCGCCTGCGCGTGTGTGGCGCTTCTGAACAGAGCGAGGAGGGAGGAGGAAACAGAGCAGAGACTGTTTTCAAAGTCTATTTTACAATGACCGACGCGACGCAGAGAAAACTGTAAATAAGTCCTACAACGTGTGGGAGTTCGACGCTTCACAAAGATAAAAAAGCTTTGAAAAGTGACGACGCGACACGAGATAACCACGCAGATGAAATGTAAACATGACGGGCTTCACCACCGTGTGAATGAAGGAAGAGCAGCAGGTAAGAGAGAAAACGTGATGCCAGTGTCTCTGGCAGCTGAAGCTGCTTGTTTCTTAGCTGTGACAGAGAATGTGTGTGTTTTTATTTTTAATGTAACGATACAAGCAGTGTTTAAATGTGTTTTATAAATAAATCTAACACAAAGATGGTGATAATTTAATGATTTAGCTTCAACTTTTAATTTGCTGGCAAAGTCTGAAGTCACTGCATTGTATGGAAGGATGAATTGCATTTAAACAGGAATTACAGTAATTTATTCATCTACTCAAGTGTGTGTAATTAGTATTTTATATTTGTGTGTGTGTGTGTGTGTGTGTGTGTGTGTGTGTGTGTGTGTGTGTGTGCTTGTGTGTTTAACCAAGTGAAACAAGGCATTTCTTGAGTTACTGTAAATTATGATATAATACATATAAACTCTCTCTCATTCCAGAAAACAACAATGACAGCCTTCATGATGGACAGACATCATGCACACCACCACAGCAAGCAGCAGAGACTGAAAGATCCTTACATGAACGTCACTGACATGAGGCCTCTGTCGATGGTTGAAGACGAAGACTTCACTTTTAACCCAGGTTACAATGATCCACACTTGTAATGGTAAATGGACTGTACTGTACTTATATAGCACCTTTCTATCTAATTGATACTCAAAGTGCTTTACATTGTTTATACTGTAGTAGTGTAAAGCACTACATGTCCTCATTTACCCATTCATACAGCACTCTACTAGATTACAAAGAACAAATCATTCTAAAGAGACTAATCAGAGCTTTAGCTCACATTCATACACCAATGGGGCACAAACATGGGGTTCAGTGTCTTGCCCATGGACACTTAGGCATGTGACTGCTGGTGGATTCCAACCCCCAACTCTTGCATTGGAGGACGACTGCTCTAACAACTCAGCCACAGCTGCCCCATCCAGGTTAAAACAATCCACACCTTTAATCCAGGTTACACTTGTCCCTCAAAAACACATTTTACAAAGTAGCTACATTTTGTGCAGGTATAAATCATACATTTGTATATATGTTTGTGTACATTTATTTTTTATTGAAGCTGACTAACTTTATTTTTTAATTATTCAATATTTTACTAACAGAATAGACAAGTAGCAACCTGTTTTTTGTGCAATTTGATATGTCAGTCAAATTTTGGAATAAAGAGGTGATAATTAGGCCCGAAGCAGCGAAGCGCTGCAAGGACCTATTGTAATTGTAGTGTTTATTATTTTTATTATTTTTTTTATTATTATTTTTTTTTTTCTTCCCCCCAAAGAAGTGGCCTTTTGGAGGCTTTATCATATACGAAAACTCACCAAATTTGGCGGACTCGTCAGGACTGGTGAAAAATTACGTATTTTGGGGGCGTGGCAAAAATCGTCACAGAAACGGCTCAAGAGCGCCCCCTAGAAATTTTCAAAATACCCTCCGCATTGACCTTATTTTGACGTAGAATCATGAAATTCGGTACACTTGTCCAACTCACCAAGATGCACAGAAAACCCTCTGGCACCAACGTTGTACGATAAATGGTAAGGCGGCCATTTTGGATCGATGACCAAATTTTTACACCTTTTTGGCCGTTTACAGCCTCCGCATTTGAACGAACTCCTCCTAGGGATTTCGCTCGATTTGGTTCAAACTTGGCCAGTTTCTTCATAAGGCACGGGGGAACAAACAATATCAAAATTGTGCGTTTTCATGAATGCTGAAGGGGCGGGGCCAGACGTCAAAGTTGGACATCTCGCCATGAAAAACGAAACGCTTACAGCTCTTACACGAAAAGAGTCTAATACATCAAACCTTCAGTTATTGACCCACATCCGGTCCCCTGCAAAACTGTATGGTCAAATCATGACATCACTTAAGCCACGCCCCCTGACAACAGGAAGTGTAAAGTTTTACTTTGAAAGGTCCATATCGGACCCGTGTTACCTAATCAGCGTGACATTGTGTCCAGTGACTAAAGACATGTTGGTGTAACAAGCTTTCCAGCACTGTTCGTTTTGGGTGGAGCAAGTGGGCGTGGCGACATGGCGAAGTAAGACGTAACGCCATCACCATACGTTTGGATCTAAAATCCACAGATTTGATCCGAGGAGTACCAAAATCAGTATGATCGATCATTGCCCACCCCTTGAACAGGTGTTTATGCTAATTAGCAAATCGCTACAGAAACGGCTCAAGAGCGCCCCCTAGAAATATTCAAAATACCCTCCGCATTGACCTTAGTTTGACGTAGAATCATGAAATTTGGTACACTTGTCCAACTCACCAAGATGCACAGAAAACCCTCTGGCACCAATGTTGTACGATAAATGGTAAGGCGGCCATTTTGGAACGATGACCAAATTTTCACCCCTTTTTGGCCGTTTACAGCCTCTGCATTTCAACGAACTCCTCCTAGGGATTTCGCTCGATTTGATTCAAACTTGGCCAGTTTCTTTATAAGGCACGGGGGAACAAATGTTATCAAAACTGTGCGTTTTCATGCATGCTGAAGGGGCGGGGCCAGACCTCAAAGTTGGACATCTCGCCATGAAAAACGAAACGCTTATAGCTCTTACACGAAAACTGTCTAATACATCAAACCTTCAGTGATTGACCCACATCCGGTCCCCTGCAAAACTGTATGGTCAAATCATGACATCACTTAAGCCACGCCCCCTGACAACAGGAAGTGTAAAGTTTTACGTTGAACGGTCCATATCGGATCCCTGTTACCTAATCAGCGTGACATTGTATCCAGTCACCAAAGACATGTTGGTGTAACAAGCTTTCCAGCACTGTTCGTTTTGGGTGGAGCAAGTGGGCGTGGTGACATGGCGAAGTAAGACGTAACGCCGTCACCATACGTTTGGTTCTAAACTCCACAGATTTGATCTGAGGAGTACCAAAATCATTATGATCGATCATTACCCACCCCTTGAACAGGTGTTTATGCTAATTAGCAAATACCCTCCATAGCGCCCCCTAGATTATTCAAACTGTTGTATCTCAGTGATACATCATCCGATCTGAACCAGATTTATTGTGCATCATCAGTGAGCCCTTGTGGACACATTGATATGGTGGGCTAACATTTGACTCAAGTGCGCCCCCTACATTATTTCTATAGTTATATCTCAGTGATACATCATCCGATCTGCACGAGATTTATTATGCTTTATCAGTGAACACTTCGACACACATTGATAATGTTATGTAAATTTTTACTCCATAGCGCCCCCTATATTATTACTACAGTTATATCTTAGTGATACATTATCCGATCTGCACGAGATTTATTGTGCTTTATCAGTGAACACTTCGACACACATTGATAATGGTATGTAAATTTTTACTCCATAGCGCCCCCTATATTATTACTACAGTTATATCTTAGTGATACATTATCCGATCTGCACGAGATTTAATGTGATTCATCAGTGAACACTTCTATACACATTGATAATGGTATGTAAATTTTTACTCCATAGCGCCCCCTATATTATTACTACAGTTATATCTTAGTGATACATTATCCGATCTGCACGAGATTTATTGTGATTCATCAGTGAACACTTCTACACACATTGATAATGGTATGTAAATTTTTACTCCATAGCGCCCCCTGTATTATTACTACAGTTATATCTTAGTGATACATTATCCGATCTGCACAAGATTTATTGTGCTTTATCAGTGAACACTTCGACACACATTGATAATGGTATGTAAATTTTTACTCCATAGCGCCCCCTATATTATTACTACAGTTATATCTTAGTGATACATTATCCGATCTGCACGAGATTTATTGTGATTCATCAGTGAACACTTCTACACACATTGATAATGGTATGTAAATTTTTACTCCATAGCGCCCCCTATATTATTACTACAGTTATATCTCAGTGATACATTATCCGATCTGCACGAGATTTATTGTGCTTTATCAGTGAACACTTCGACACACATTGATAATGGTATGTAAATTTTTACTCCATAGCGCCCCCTATATTATTACTACAGTTATATCTTAGTGATACATCATCCGATCTACACGAGATTTATTGTGATTCATCAGTGAACACTTCTACACACATTGATAATGGTATATAAATTTTTACTCCATAGCGCCCCCTGTATTATTACTACAGTTATATCTTAGTGATACATTATCCGATCTGCACAAGATTTATTGTGCTTTATCAGTGAACACTTCGACACACATTGATAATGGTATGTAAATTTTTACTCCATAGCGCCCCCTATATTATTACTACAGTTATATCTTAGTGATACATTATCCGATCTGCACGAGATTTATTGTGATTCATCAGTGAACACTTCTACACACATTGATAATGGTATGTAAATTTTTACTCCATAGCGCCCCCTATATTATTACTACAGTTATATCTCAGTGATACATTATCCGATCTGCACGAGATTTATTGTGCTTTATCAGTGAACACTTCGACACACATTGATAATGGTATGTAAATTTTTACTCCATAGCGCCCCCTATATTATTACTACAGTTATATCTTAGTGATACATTATCCGATCTGCACGAGATTTATTGTGATTCATCAGTGAACACTTCTACACACATTGATGATGGTATGTAAATTTTTACTCCATAGCGCCCCCTGTATTATTACTACAGTTATATCTTAGTGATACATTATCCGATCTGCATGAGATTTATTGTGCTTTATCAGTGAACACTTCGACACACATTGATAATGGTATGTAAATTTTTACTCCATAGCGCCCCCTATATTATTACTACAGTTATATCTTAGTGATACATTATCCGATCTGCACGAGATTTATTGTGCTTTATCAGTGAACACTTCGACACACATTGATAATGTTATGTAAATTTTTACTCCATAGCGCCCCCTATATTATTACTACAGTTATATCTCAGTGATACATCATCCGATCTGAACCAGATTTATTGTGTATCATCATTGAGACATTGTGGACACATTGATATTGTGGTTTAACATATGACTCCAGAGCGCCCCCTAGATTATTCAAACTGTTATATCTCAGTGATACATCATCCGATCTGAACCAGATTTATTGTGCATCATCAGTAAGCCCTTGTGGACACATTGATATGGTGGGCTAACATTTAACTCAAGTGCGCCCCCTACATTATTTCTATAGTTATATCTCAGTGATACATCATCCGATCTGAACCAGATTTATTGTGCATCATCAATGAGCCCTTGTAGACACATTGATTTTGTGGTTTGACATATAACTCCATAGCGCCCCCTAGATTATTCAAACTGTTATATCTCAGTGAGACATCATCCGATCTGAACCAGATTTATTGTGCGTGTGCACCCCTGGTGCGGAGTAGACACGAGAGACTTCGAAATGGCGACCGAGCGGACGAGCTGGAGCTCGCGCGGTCGCCTCAATAAGGTCCGAGCGGCGCTAAGCTGCGAGGGCCTCAATGCTGCTTGCAGCTTTAATTAAAACTTGTTTCCTTTTTTTTTTTTTTTGCCGATTTCATCGATGAATCGAAAAAATAATCGGCCGATTAATCGATTATTGAAATAATCGTTAGTTGCAGCCCTAGCCATTACCTCTAAAATAGTGATTGAATCAATGATCCCAGGTTTTGAACAGGTGTGATACTGATGTGGGAACATAGCGTGCACATCTGATGTTGCTCACAGTGGTCCTCAGTGTGCGCTTAGAGAGCTTGTGTGTTTGCCCAGACACATGAAACATTAGAGAAACATTGATGCCGCATGCGGGGAATGAAGGTTCTCCTGGACCCTGTTGCTTGGTTGAAAAAACTTTATCATTTGCATTGAAAGTCCAGCTGACCAGATTAAGGCTTTAACAGAGTACCCGAGTAATCGACAGATCAAGTCCTATAACTTCTATCGAGGTCTTTTTGTCCCTCTCAAGTACTCGTAGTGACGTCATCACGTCGCACTGACGTCATTACGTCACATGTCACATGATCCGCACAGAGCGCGGGCTAGTTAGACGCGACAAAATGGATTCCTCTGTGCGGACGGATGTTATGGAGCAGGCCCAGTCTAGTCAAAAAGGTAAAACAGTTTATAATTTTATAAAATGCGCTACTCATTGAATCAACTTCCTGTTGATTTTCGTTTCTCTGACCACCGTAGATTGTGACAGGAGGGGGCGGTGTTGCATTGCAGGTCACATATAACACGGGGTCCAATGACCGAACCAGCTTCCTCTGACTTGTTTCACAAACAAAAGGTAACAAATATTAATCTCTAAACCTATTAAAAACCTATAAACACAATAATCTCTAAAAGTAAACCTAATTGCACAGCACTGCAGGCGGAGATGCGGTGTGGTGAACGCCCCACTTGTTTTTAAATTTCGTTTTTGACGTTACTTTCACTATGGCATTTTAATAATAACTAATAGTTTTGTTTTTCCTGTGACTTATCTGCAGTATGATAAATAACAGGAGCATAATAAATGCTCCCATTGGCCCTCATTCACGAACCGTTCGTACGCACAGATTTGTTCTTAAACTGTGCGTACGAGTGATTTAGGATCATTTGCGGCATTCAACAATGTTTTCGTATCCTACGATTTTTTTCAGATACGAACAAAATTTACGAGTGGTCCGGACCTGTCGTATATTTTAGGAGCGTCAGTCTGCTGTCATCCAGACGGAATTTCTCCACTAATAACTTCATATTTCGTTATTTAGAAAATATTTAGAGTTTAAAAAAGTCACGCACCACAATTGGTCTTGACAATAGGTTCTGTTTGAAGTCGAATTATATTTTTAAATGTAATAATGACTAACGGATTAAAGTATTTAAATTAAAATCAATTTGTTATCAATGCCGTTTTCTAACACTACAATATTAATATGAAGATCTCAAACTAAAACCAACTTAAATTATGAATTAATTTAAGTTTAATTTGTCTCGGTAACGCAGACTTCGGTAACGCAGACTTTACATTGACCTCCTCCTGTTGCAGTCATAGCTGTCAGATAGCTCAATCAGTAAAGCGTTGCGTCGCAGTGCCGAACTTTATGGGTTCGAGTCCCACATGGGACAACGTTTTTTTTTCTCCTTTTAATTCATTCCAGATTTAAAAAACACAAGAAAACTATTTACAATACAACAAGAAATGAAGCATAAAGTCTTTTTAATCTGGAATGAATAAATAATCTAAAGAAGGAAGGGAAAAAAAATAGTCATACCTTGTGGGAATCGAACCCACGAAATCTCGATAACAGTGCAATGTTTTAACCAGTTAGCCACCAGTACACGTGTATATTTTAAGGTCCACATTTATTATAAACAAACATTCTTTGGCATTAGTTGGTCATTTACTCCCATGAGTGACGCTGCTAATAAGGACAGATTTACTTTTCTCGATCAAGGAGAGCAGAACTTCAATCTCCGCACCGGTAGAGTTCTTCTTTTTTACTTTTCGCTGTCATTTTATGCACGAACACGTTTTGCCTCCGAGGCAGGAAACGTAGCCTTATATGGTGTTTTGAGGGGTGGGAATTATGTAAATGACCTCTCCGCGTGCACGCGCAGGTGGTTGGAACAGGTGGGATTCATCATATTTACGCAGCCATTTACACACTTTTCCTGAGGATAGAAGACTTTGTTGAATCTGACGTGGCATGTTCGTACGAACGCTTCGTACGAACAAAAGTAGGAGAAATTTAGGATAAAAATACGAACATTTTCGTGAATGAGGGCCAATGTTTTGTTGGTCTTTTTTTTGGTAAATAATGACGTTTTTATGCATTTTTAGTAGGGGTGTAACGGTACGTTAAAATCACATTTCGGTTCGGTTCAATTACAAGGAGGGTTCGGTTCGGTTAATTTTCGGTACAAAAAAAAAAAGACTTAAAAAATGTTTATTTTGAAAATATGCCAAAAATACATTTGTATTGTAGTAAATAAAAGTGACCCATTTGGATGATATTTTAAAGAAACAGCACTCTACAATAAATAAACTATATGAACAGTAATAAAAATCTTAATAAATACAATAACAGTCAGAACCAGAACAATAAGCAGCAATAGACTGTTTACAAAAGTTTTTGTCCAGTAGCATCAGTGTGGCTGTATTTGTCCTCATTACTGTACTCACAACCTCTTCTTGGACCTTGTCCTCCAGGTGGGACAGGTCCTGGAAAAGTTCAGAGTTCAGTTCAGTCATCACACACTTCAGGTGGATTTCTCTGAAGTGGAAGAGAGAGCAGCTGCCTCTGTCACAGACTGGAAATAAAAAACAAAAGAGGTAAAAAAAAAAATTAATAAGATTATGATAAGATTATGATTTTAAATAAAAAAAAGATTATTTAGATAATAATAATAATAAAAGAACAATACCTCTTGAACGGTTGAATCACTCTTCATCATCATGGCAGGGCTTTAATCTGGTCCAGGGCTTGTTGACAACATCAGTTAGTTTTTTCATAAAGAGCTGAACTTTTTGAAGTGTTGACGTGATGAATGTCTCATAGCGACGCTCAGTAACTTTAAAGCCTGCGCATATAACAACGTTCAGACTTAGATTCAGAGATTTAAAAACTCATACAGCTTGTGTTATTGCTCTGGACCGCTCTGATTACCTGATGAAGTAGTTTTAATACAGCTGCTGTTTCTTCGTTCACGTTCGGATGAAGTAGTTTTAATGCAGCTGTTGCTGTTAGCGGTGTTTGTAACAAGCTGCTGTTTCTTCGTTCCCGTTCGGATGACATAGTTTCCAGCGCGTTCACGTTAGACGTGTTGCTGCAGATCCAGTCTTCATGAAACAAAGTCCACACAGCTTTGAATGTGCGCTCGTCTATTAACAAGAAAGCGTTCACAAACAGGAGACTGCACGAGATGCTAACGGCTAAAAGCTGCACGTGCCGCGCGATAATAGCTTCGTGCTGAAACACGCCCAGGAAATTTTGTTCCATGGTGCATATATTCCCCTGTTAAGAACGTTTAATGAGTGAAAAAATAACCGAAACGGTACGCAGGTGGACCGAACCGAACGTGGTGTACCGAAACGGTTCGGTACACCCACTTGTACCGTTACATGCCTAATTTTTAGTTATTTATTTATTTTGCATTTTAAGTTCATATGACGTCATCAACTACTTGAGTACTACTCGAGTTTATTTATGATAATGTCGAGTTTTAAAATTATGTACTCGTTAAACCCCTAGACCAGATCCATGACAGTAATTTATGATTCAGAAGACATGTAAATAGAAGCTCCGATACAGAGAGCGAAAAGCAGGAGGAAGGCAGGAGAGGGAAGAGAAGCATCCGTCTTGCTCGAGAGCGAGAAAAAACTTTGAGCTTCACATGTAGAGGAACAAATAGACCAACATGTATAACAACATGTAGAACGTATGTGTCAAACTCGAGGCCCGAGGGCCAAATGTGGCCCTCCTTAACATCTTTTCTGGCCTCCAAGATGATACTTTAAATGTAAAATACTTTGATCACTTTTTTTCCAGTAATCTTTAATTATGATGTCAGAAGTGCAAAAGAGAACACAAAGCTCTACAGAGAGTGGTGAAGGCTGCACAGAAGTCTGTTGGAGTCAGTCTCCCCACCATCACAGACATTTACACCTCCAGATGCAGGAAAAGAGCCACCTGCATCATGAAAGACCTCACTCACCCAGCACACACACTCTTTGCCCCACTCCCCTCAGGACGGAGGTTGAGGAGCATCAAATGTAGAACCACTAGACTGAGGAACAGCTTCTACCCTGAGGCTGTTAGACTCATGAATAAATAAATAATAAGAATAATCACTGCAAAATATCACATCATGCTGATGCTGATCTGTTTTCTTGTTGCTGTGTTCATCTGTGACCATCTGCTCATACAGACTCATGTTCGTGCTGCTGTTTATAATGATGTTTTTCTACTACATTAGGGCTTAGTGTATTACTAGTTGATGTTTCTCTTAGTTAATTCTAGATGTTATTACTGTTTTTCTCTTGCATTTGTTGTTGGATGTAACTGGGACCCTGTGTACATAATCTCGTTTTCATCACATGTACCACATGCGGTGCAAATTACAATAAAGACTCTCTGACTCTGACATAAGACCAACCAAACTCTTGTTGAGGAACCTGTAACCAAGAAACATGCTGGTATCTGAGTTCATGTAGATTCTGAAACTGGCCCTTAGTTTGAAAAAGGTTTGAATTTTGGCCCCTTTTTTAAGTGGGTTTGGTACCCCTGATGTAGAGCAACACACAGAGAACACACAAATCAACACGTAGAGCAACACGTAGCACAATGTGTAAACCAACATGTAGAGCAACACATAACACAACATATAGAGCAATGTGTAACACAAGATGTAAACAACACGTAGAGCATCACATAGCATAATATGTAGAGCAACATGTAGAGTAACATGTAAACCAACACATAGAGTAACCCATAACACAACACGTAGAGCAACGTGTAACACAACATGTAAACCAACACGTAGAGCAATACATAATACAACATGTAGAGTGACGTGTAGCACAACATGTAAACCAACACGTAGAGCAACACGCAGCACAATATGTAGAGCAACACACAGCACAATATATAGAGCAACACACAACATAATATTTAGAGCAACACGTAGCACAATGTGTAGAGTAACATGCAGCACAACATGTAGAGCAACACATAACACAACATGTAGAGCAACGTGTAAAGCAAAGTGTAAATCAACATGTAGAGCAACATGCAGCATAATATGTAAAGCAACACATAGTACAATATGCAGAGCAACACACGTAGAGCAACGTGTAGCACAACATGTAAACAAACATGTAGAGCAACACACAGCACAATATGTAGAGCAACACATAGCACAATATGTAGAGCAACATGCAACACAATATGTAGAGCAACACACAGTACGACATGTAGGGGAACGTGTAGAGTAACATGTAAACCAACACGTAGAGCAACACATAACACAATATGTAGAGCAACACGTAGAGCAACGTGTAGCACTATTTGGGGGGTGGGTGGCTTTGGTCAGCATGGATTCATCTTCAGCCCNCGACTCACAACATCCCGAGTTGAGGTCAACAGCACACCATCCCTACCATAAATGGTGTTGGTCGCGTACCGCTTCCCCCCCCTGTGCTCATCACCTATGGGAGGGGCCAAAGGGGTCGGGTGCAATGTGGAATGGGTGGTGGCCGAGGGCGGGGACCCTGGCGGTCTGATCCTCGGCTACAGAAGCTGGCCATTGGGACATGGAATGTCACCTCTCTGGTGGGAAAGGAGCCTGAGCTAGTGTGTGAGGTTGAGAGGTTCCGGCTAGAAATAGTCGGACTCACCTCAACGCATGGCTCTGGCTCTGGAACCAGTTTCCTTGAGAGGGGTTGGACACTCTTCCACTCTGGAGTTGCCCCTGGTGAGAGGCGCCGAGCAGGAGTGGGCATACTTGTTGCCCCCCATCTTGGTGCCTGTACGTTGGGGTTCACCCCGGTGAACGAGAGGGTAGCCTCCCTTCGCCTACGTGTGGGGGGACGGGCTCTGACTGTTGTTTGTGCCTATGCGCCAAACGGCAGCGCAGATTACCCACCCTTTTTGGAGTCCTTGGAGGGGGTATTGGAGAGTGCGCCTCCTGGGGACTCCCTTGTTCTGCTGGGGGACTTCAACGCTCACGTGGGCAATGACAGTGAGACCTGGAGGGGTGTGGTTGGGAGGAACGGCCCCCCTGATCTGAACCCGAGTGGTGTTTTGTTGTTGGACTTCTGTGCTCGTCATGGATTGTCCATAACGAACACCATGTTCAGGCATAAGGGTGTACATATGTGCTCTTGGCACCAGGACACCCTAGGTCGCAGTTCGATGATCGACTTTGTTGTCGTCTCATCTGATCTGCGGCCGCATGTCCTGGACACTCGGGTGAAGAGAGGGGCGGAGCTGTCAACTGACCACTACCTGGTGGTGAGTTGGCTCCGATGGTGGGGGAGGATGCCGGTCAGACCTGGCAGACCCAAACGTATTGTGAGGGTCTGCTGGGAACGTCTGGCAGAGTCTCCCGTAAGACGGAGCTTTAACTCCCACCTCCGGGAGAGCTTTGAACATGTTCCGAGGGAGGCGGGGGACATTGAGTCCGAGTGGGCCATGTTCCGCGCCTCTATTGTCGAGGCAGCTTATCAGAGTTGGTGCCTGTCGTGGTGGCAACCCTCGAACCCGGTGGTGGACACCGGCGGTGAGGGATGCTGTCAGGCTGAAGAAGGAGTCCTATTGGGCCTTTTTGGCCTGTGGGACCCCGGAAGCAGCAGATAGGTACCGACAGTCCAAGCGGCATGTGGCTCGGGTGGTTGCTGAGGCAAAAACTCGGGCGTGGGAGGAGTTCGGAGAGGCCATGGAGAATGACTTCCGTACGGCTTCGAGGCGATTCTGGTCCACCATCCGGCGTCAGGAGGGCTGTGATCAGTCTTATATCGGGGAAACTAAACAGCCACTAGCCAAAAGGATGGCCCAGCACAGAAGATCAACATCAGGACTCTGCAGTCTACACTCATCTCCAGGCCAGCGGTCACTCTTTCAGGAATGAAGATGTTCACATCCTTGATAGAGAGGAACAATGGTTTGAGAGAGGAGTAAAGGAGGCCATCTTTGTGAAAAGAAACCGTCCATCATTAAACAGAGGTGGAGGCCTCCGGGTTCAACTGTCCCCCTCTTACAATGCTGTTATTGCTAGTATCACTCAGCCCTCTGTGAATAGCAAACAACCATCAGGGTGCTAACGATCCATCGTTAGGCTGATGGTCCTCCTTGATCATGTGAGCAGCTGGTTTCGGCTGTCATCAGCCAACTGGTTGATCCACTGTGAGAGGGTGCTATTTATAAGACTGAGCTGAACACAGCATCTCAGACTGAGGAAGTCTTTCGGACGAAAGACGAAACGTTTCTACATTTTTTTGGTTGCTTTTTTAATTTATTTTTTTTAATGTCCAGAGGACCAGACTAAGCTTTTAAAGATTTTTCTACCTGGATTATTGAGCATGCAACAGGGTATACTAACAATAATAACAATCTTAATAAATACAATAACAGCCAGAACCAGAACAATAAGCAGCAACAAACTGTTTATGATCTAACTAATCAAGTTTAAAGTTTTTGTCCAAAAAGTCCCACTTGTCCACATTTTCTGCTAAAAGCATGGATCTAGTTGCAGTGAATATCTCCACTGGTGGGGAAAATCATCTCAATAACAACAGTAGCAGCAGTGTGGCTATATTTGTCCTCATTACTCACAACAAGCTCTTCTTGGACCTGCTCCCCCAGGTGGGACAGGTCCCTGGAAAAGTTCAGAGTTCAGTCATCACAGACTTCTTAGCTGCAGGTGATCTGGTGGATTTCCCTGAAGAGGAAGAAGACAGCTGCTATCTCTGTCCCAGAATGGAAATATAACACTAAGAGGTAAAAAAAAAAAATGAATTAATAAAATTATAATTTTAAATTAAAAAGTTTATTAGGTATTAAAGACCGTGTAAAGTGAATTTCAATATTTTCTTCAATAAACATTATAAATGTCATAATTGTAATCTTGTAAATGAGTAAAAAGTCTCAAAATTGTAGCTCAATTAATTTTGGAGTTATAGATCAAACTTTGTTTAAAGATATGTCTGCTTCAGGATTTTTTAGGCGTGGTTTAAATGTGACCGCGTTTCGTCACGCGGTCTAAAGCCCCACCCCCTGCAGCTCCAGCCGTATAAATTAGTTCTTCGCATCGGTGGAGCCATTCACTCGCGAATCGCAGATAGCATCAGATAGCAATAGCATAGATATTTTGTTCATTGTTAGCTAGCTAATCAATTATGCCTCGTTCCTGCATCTTCCCTGGATGTCGCAATGGTCAGGGCACCCGCTTGGTGACTTTATTTAATTTATTTTATTTACTTGATCTCTGCTGCTGTCAGCCGCGGACACACAGAGTGGACCTCACATCCCCCGCGCGCAGCCACTGACACACAGAGTGGACACACCGTCCCCCGCACACAGCCACTGACAAACAGAGTGGACACACCGTCCCCCGCGCACAGCCACTGACACACAGAGTGGACACACCGTCCCCCGCGCGCAGCCACTGACACACAGAGTGGACCTCACGTCCCCCGCGCGCAGCCACTGACAAACAGAGTGGACACACCGTCCCCCGCGCACAGCCACTGACACACAGAGTGGACACACCGTCCCCCGCGCACAGCTGCTGTTATGTATCTGTGTGATTTCACATTGTGTGCTCACATTCTAAGAAAATAAAAAGTTTGACGAATATTTTGCTGACAATTGCTTTTCACTGACCTCTTTGGTTTCCTATATTTTTATCTGGAGGTTCAAATGAGTAGGGCTGGAGAACTCCTATTAGGCTGCCAGCCTTCGCGAACATCTTCAGGGGGCAGGACACGGGGGCAGTACTGCGCTGAAACCACGCCCACGCGCTGACACGCCCCCAGCGTTTCAGACCAGGGCACAATTATGTTTTTTCATTATTTTTGAGACTTAATTTTATAAGGAAAACAATGTTTTTAATCAGTCAGATTTATATGGGTGATTAATAACACATATTTATGCAGTGTGACAAACTCAAAACACACATTTAATTTCACTTTACACGGTCTTTAATAATTAAATAAACTAAAGAAGGAAGAATGTTGTGAGAAATTCAGAGACGAGCTGCTAAAGGCTCTGGGCGGTAAGAAAGAGCTTCCAAGTGACTGGGCTACTACAGCAACAGTAATTAGAGAGACAGGTAGGAAGGTACTTGGTGTGTCACCAGGACAGAGAATGTATGATAAGGAAACTTGGTGGTGGAATAGTGAAGTGCAGGACGTCATTCAAAGAAAGTGATTAGCCAAGAAGAAATATGACTGTGAGAGGACTGAAGAGAGGAGACAGGAATATAAGGAGATGGGACATAAAGCTAAGAAGGAAGTAGCTAAGGCAAAGCAGAGGGCGTACAATGAGTTGTATGGGAGACTGGACACTAAAGAGGGCGAGAAGGACTTGTACCGATTGGCAAGACAGAGGGATCAGGCTGGAAAGGATGTGCAGCAGGTTAGGCTTATTAAAGATGGGAATGGGAATGTTCTAACAAGTGAGGAGAGTGTGATGGGAAGATGGAAGGATTACTTTGAGGAGCTAATGAATGAAGAGAATGAAAGAGAAAGAAGAGTGGAGGTTGTAGAATTTGTGGACCAGGAAGTGGGAAAGATAAGTGAGGGTGAAATCCGGAAAGCTCTGAAAAGAATGAAGAAAGGGAAGGCAGTAGGACCTGATGACATACTAGTGAAGGTTGGAAATGTCTTGGAGAGATGGCATTGAGGTTTTTGACTCAAATATTTAATGGAATATTTGAGGGTGAGAAATGCCTGAAGAATGGAGAAGAAGTGTGCTGGTGCCCATTTTTAAGAACAAGGGTGATGTACAGAGTTGTAGCAACTACAGAGGAATTAAGTTGATGAGCCACACGATGAAGATCTGGGAGAGAGTTGTGGAAGCAAGACTTAGACAAGAGGTGACTATCTGTGAGCAGCAGTATGGTTTCATGCCAAGAAAGAGCACCACAGATGCCATCTTTGCTTTGAGGATGTTGATAGAGAAGTACAGAGAGGGTCAGAAAGAACTCCATTGTGTGTTTGTGGATTTAGAAAAAGCATATGACAGGGTACCAAGAGAGGAGGTGTGGTATTGCATGAGGAAATCTGGAGTGGCAGAAAAGTATGTTAGACTGGTACAGGACATGTATGAGGACAGCAGGACAGTGGTGAGATGTGCTGTGGGAGTGACAGATACCTTCAAGGTGGAGGTGGGATTGCATCAAGGATCGGCTCTGAGCCCCTTCTTGTTTGCTCTGGTGATGGACCGACTAACAGATGAGGTCAGGCAGGAATCCCCATGGACTATGATGTTTGCAGATGACATTGTGATCTGTGGTGAGAACAGGGAACAAGTGGAAGAGAACTTGGAGAGGTGGAGGTATGCTCTTGAAAGAAGAGGAATGAAAGTCAGCCGTAGTAAGACAGAGTACATGTGTGTGAATGAGAGGGAGGCCAGTGGAACAGTGAGGCTACAAGGAGCAGAGGTCACAAAGGTGCAGGACTTCAAGTACTTGGGGTCCACTGTACAGGAAAATGGGGAATGTGGTAAAGAGGTGAAAAAGAGAGTCCAGGCAGGATGGAGTGGATGGAGAAAAGTTTCAGGAGTGATTTGTGACAAAAAGGTGTCAGCAAAGGTCAAAGGAAAAGTTTACAAGACAGTGGTGAGACCAGCTATGTTGTATGGTCTGGAGACAGTGTCATTGACAAAAAGACAGGAGAAAGAACTAAAAGTGGCAGAAATTAAGTTGCTGAGGTTCTCCTTAGGAGTGACAAGGATGGAT
>JBBPBX010049088.1:0-25496 GCA_038048925.1 Garcialebias charrua
AACCCAGGTGTCGTCAACATACCTGAACCAATGACTTGGTGGTCTCCCTGAAAAGGACGTCAAGGCTCTCTTTTCTACCTCCTCCATGTACAGGTTGGCAACAATAGGAGAAACTGGAGACCCCATAGCACACCCATGTTTCTGCCTATAATATTGCTCCCCATATGTGAAGTAGGTTGACTGCAGGCACAGTTTCAAGAGTTGACACAGTTGTTCTGTGGAAAGTGTGGTCCTGCTGTTCAGAGTGGTGTCTGATTTTAACCTTAAACAGACCACCTCTACTGCCTCATCAACAGGAATGCACGTAAAGAGTGATGTGACATCAAAAGAGACCATTGTTTCATCAGTCTCCATGATGACATCCCTCACCTTATCCACAAAGTCCATGGTGTTCTGTATGTGGTGTTCTGAGCTGCCAACTAAAGGGATGAGTACAGATGCCAGATATTTGGAAACATTGTAAGTGACCGAGTTAATCATGCTAACAATTGGTCTTAAAGGTACACCTTGTTTGTGGATTTTGGGTAAACCATACAGACTTGGCGTGGCCTCCCCTGGGTACAGTCTGTGGTACAGAATACTGTCAATAGCCTTGTCCTGCTTCAAAATCTTCAGGCAATCTATCAACTTCTTCTTGTAACCACTTCCTGGATCTCTTTTCAGTGGTTCATAATAATAATAATAATAATAATGATACATTTGATTTGTAGGCGCCTTTCTTGGCACTCAAGGTCACCTTACATCAACAATCATAAAAACAGACAATATTATATACACAGTAAAAACAAGTAAAATTAAAATAAAATAAAAAATAAAAATAAGACAATGCAGTTGCTATCATAGTGCATAGGCTACTTTAAACAGGTGAGTTTTGAGCTTGATTTTGAAATGTGGCAAAGAGTTTGTGTCGCGTATATCAGGTGGGAGTGAGTTCCAGAGCTGGGGAGCAGAGCAGCTGAATGCTCTGCTCCCCATAGTAACAAGACGGACAATGGAAACAATGAGCTGAATAGAAGAAGAGGATCTGAGGGTACGAGCAGGTGTAGCAATGTGAACAATGTCTGAAAGGTATGGAGGAGCGAGGTTGTGGACAGCTTTGAATGTAAGGAGGAGTATTTTATAATTGATGCGATATGGGATGGGAAGCCAATGAAGCTGTTGTAAAACAGGTGTGATGTGATGGATTGAGGGGGTCCGTGTAATGATACGGGCAGCTCAATTTTGGACTAGTTGTAATTTACGGTGGTTAAGTCACTAAGGAGTGACATAACTTTCTCATGATAGTCTTTCTGGTTCAAAATCACTGTGCACCTTCCTTTGTCTGCTGGGAGAATGATGATGTTTTTGTCCTTGCTAAGAGTGGTGAGTGCATCCCTCTCTTCTCTACTGATGTTGGAAGGTGGTGGTTTGGCATTACTGAGACAGGCTGAAACTTTGACTGAGTTGTGAACTCAGAGTCAACTTTTTATAAGACTGAGCAGAATACAGCAGCTCAGACTGAGGAAGTCTTTCGGACGAAAGACGAAACGTTTCTACAATTTTTTTGCTTTGTTTAGTTTTGTTTTTTGAATGTCCAGAGAAACGTTGTAACGCAAAAGCGGAAGAATATTGTACTGTACGCGGTGCAGTGTAGCTAATAGACAACTATGAAAAGCCACATGTCGAATTACGCGGTTTTACGTCATAAACGTCGTAACGCAAAAGCGGAAGAATATTGTACTGTACGCGGTGCAATGGCGGAGGGATACTGTACTGTCACATTTACTATGAAAAGCCTCATGTCGAACTACGCGGTTTTACGTCATAAACGTCGTAACGCAAAAGCGGAAAAATATTGTACTGTACGTGGTGCAATGTAGCTAATAGACAACTATGAAATTATGAAAAGCCTCATGTCGAATTACGCGGTTTTACGTCGTAAATGTCGTAACGCAGTGGCGGAAGAATATTGTACTGTACGCGGTGCAGTGTAGCTAATAGACAACTATGAAACTATGAAAAGCCTCATGTCGAATTACGCGGTTTTACGTCATAAACGTCGTAACGCAAAAGCGGAAGAATATTGTACTGTACGCGGTGCAATGGCGGAGGGATACTGTGCTGTCACATTTACTATGAAAAGCCTCATGTCGAACTACGCGGTTTTACGTCATAAACGTCGTAACGCAAAAGCGGAAAAATATTGTACTGTACATGGTGCAGTGTAGCTAATAGACAACTATGAAATTATGAAAAGCCTCATGTCGAATTACGCAGTTTTACGTCGTAAACGTCGTAACCGTCGTAACCGTCATAACGCAGTGGCGGAAGAATATTGTACTGTACACGGTGCAGCGGCGGAGGAATACTGTACTGTCACATTTACTATGAAAAGCCTTTTGTCGAATTACGCGGTTTTACGTCATAAACGTTGTAACGCAAAAGCGGAAGAATGTTGTACTGTACGCGGTGCAGTGTAGCTAATAGACAACTATGAAACTATGAAAAGCCTCATGTCGAATTATGCGGTTTTACGTCGTAAACGTTGTAACCGTCGTAACGCAGTGGCGGAAGAATATTGTACTGTACACGGTGCAGCGGCGGAGGAATACTGTACTGTCACATTTACTATGAAAAGCCTTTTGTCGAATTACGCGGTTTTACGTCATAAACGTAACGCAAAAGCGGAAGAATATTGTACTGTACACGGTGCAGTGTAGCTAATAGACAACTATGAAACTATGAAAAGCCTCATGTCGAATTACGCGGTTTTACGTCGTAAACGTCGTAACGCAAAAGCGGAAGAATATTATACTGTATGCGGTGCAGCGGCGGAGGAATACTGCACTGTCACATTTACAGTACTATGAAAAGCCTTTTGTCGAATTACGCGGTTTTACGTCGTAACGCAACGGCGGAGCGGCGGAAGAATATTGTACTGTACGCAGTGCAGCGGCGGAGGAATACAGCGGAGTATGTCGCTCTGGACTGAGTAGGACTGCGTCACCAGCATCCCAGTAGGCCATTCACTCTTTTTACCCTTCATTATGTCCCAAACGTATGTGTTTTTTTGATAATTATGTAGGGTACTGTGTTAGGATAGGCTTAGTGCTTGGTAAAATACAGTGCAGTATGTACGTATGTTCCGACTTACGTCAAAATTTGGTTTACGCCGCCGCGTAGGAACGGAACAACGTCGTAAGTCGAGGACTACCTGTATGGGGAATATCCACAAATACGTCGCTTCAGCCGCAGGGCATGCAAATTAGGCAAAAGGTGTGACTTATATGCCAGCAAGTACGGTAATTTAAATAGAGAAAACAGGGCCTAAATCATATCTATCTTTGGTTTTTAAGCTTTTAAACCCAAACAATCCAAATATATCTTCTTATGTTTTTTTTTTCTTTGTACACGCGTTTTGCACCGATACACACACACACTACTGCGCTGATTCAGGATTAATTATACTGAATAAAGTAACAACCGGAGTGAGTTTGAAAAAAATAACAGGGCCAGTTCGGTTCATTTGAACCTAAAATGCTGAACGAGCGACCAAAACGACAGCGAGTTGTTGTGACTTCGCTTTTATGAGTCAAGAGAGGATTTTTTTTCCGTGCCGGTAGAGACCCAGAAATGTCATATCTGTGATGGGTTTTACAGACGACTTATCTCTGCAAATTCTGAGGCTGCGGACTTCAGTGGCTGAGCGTGTTTTCCTTGTGCGCCATAGATTTGCTTGTCACATTGTGTAAAAATGACGTGCATGGTCCACACAAAAACACTTTTCTCTCCGGTCATTAGAAACAATGTCACCGGAAGGACTTGAGATGTGTGTGCTCAGTATTGTGAGAACGTCTGTTAGCAAAATATCTTCTATATCAGCAGACACATTTTGATGAAACTCTCAGAGGGTAATCGTTGGAGGTGCCTCTACAACTGCTTAACTTTTGTCCTCGCCCTGTTTCAAGATGGCTGCCACAGCTGCTCAAACTTAGCAAACACAAAAGTGGCTACAACTCAGGTCATTTCACAGATACCATATTTTCCGGTCTATAAGTCGCACCTTTTTGCCTAATTTGCATGCCCTGCGACTAATAGAGAGGTGAGACTTGTTTATGGATTTTCCCCCATATTTTTAGACCAATTTTTGGCTTAGATATGACCGTTTTTCATTTTGGAAAAAAAATGGTGCAGTACCACTTTTGTCTGCTAGGGTACACCGACCGTTCCCACCTCATGTGTCCGACGGCAGCCTCCTCTGGTCGGACTGACTCTGTCGCAGCCCGGCTTCCTGCTCTGGAGGTATGAACTACGAAACCACAGGACAGATTTTCTTTAAACTTACAGATAATAATTACTAGGTGGACATTTACAAACTGTTACCTGTAGGAGATGTTTAGAGCTAAAATTCGATCTTTTAGCATTGTTGTTTGTTAGCGGTTAGCTACCGTAAACGCGTACTATTTAGATAAACAACTCATGATCTACAGAACAGATTTTTATCAAACTTACAGAAAGTAATTACTGTGTGGACATTTACAAACTGTTACCTGTATGAGACATTTGAGCTAAACTTCGAAGTTTTAGCTTCGTAAATGTATTAGCTTATAGCTTCGGATTTACCGTAAACGCGTACTACAGTATTTAGATAAATAACTCATGATCTACAGAACAGATTTTTATCAAACTTACAGAAAGTAATCACTAGATGGACATTTACAAACTATGACCTGTATGAGACATTTGAGCTAAAATTCGATTTATTTATAATTTATTTTCGCAGCGCTCGCGACCGTTTGGAAGACGTCAAAGCGAAACAATTTAAATCCAGCAGATTTGACCATTACGTGAATTTATTAAGGAACGGTTAAGCTCAGAAACACTTTTGCTATAATGTCAGCTAAGAAATATATATTTTTAAGTGTTTATCTTAATAAATTTGAAAGAAAATGCTGCGGCCCAACCCGTGCGGGTGCACTAGCGAAACTATCATTCAAATCTAGCTGATTTGACAATTACGTGAATTTATTAAGGAAAAGTTCAGCTAAGACACATCCTTGTTATAATTTTCAGCAAACAAATAATTGTTTTTACCGTGTTCATCTTGTGAAAAGTCCTTCCGTGCATGCTTCTGTGGCCGCCATTTTCAGCAGCGCAAATGACGCGCTGACGCGTCGCGTAGCGGTGACGCATAATAGATGCGACTTAAATAAAGGTGCGACCTGTTTATGGATTTTTCCAATTTATTGCCAATAATTGGACAAAGCGACTTATAGAGAGGTGAGACTTATCAGGCGGAAAATACGGTACTGAGTGAAAATTCGGTGTGGCTGTAGTTGAGACTGATCTGTAACACATAATTCGATTGCTAACAAATCACGCAAGCTCTTCTTTTAAAATCTTGACATTAAATGTTGGTATCAATCCTGCCTGTCTGTTAGCAAAATATCTCATGAATCAATGGATGGACTTTCATGAAACTCTTTTAAAGTAATCACTGGATGCACATTTACAAACTGTTCCCCATATTGAGCGCTATCTTACGGAAGGGTATTGCTGTCATCCATAATGTTTTTTGAGCTCATGTAGTAAAAACGTGATACGTATATAGTAAAAATGTGATATTATGTAGTAAAAACGTGATCACAATATCATGTTTTTACTACATAATATCATGTTTTACTACATAATATCACATTTTCATTACATAATATCACGTTTTTACTACATAATATCACATTTTTACTACATACGTATCACGTTTTTACTACATAATATCACATTTTTACTACATTATAGTATGTTAGTACTACATACATATCACATTTTTACTACATAATATCACGTTTTTACTACATACTATCACGTTTTTACTACATATGTATCATGTTTTTACTACATATCACATTATTACTACATACGTATCACGTTTTTACTACATAATATCACGTTTTTACTACATAATATCACATTATTACTACATATGTGTCACATTTTGACTACATACGTATCACGTTCTTACTACATAATATCACGTTTTTACTACATAATATCACGTTATTACTACATACGTATCACGTTTTTACTACATAAGCTCAAAAATATTATTTCATGGATGACAGCAATACCCTTCCATACTATCTGTCACACAGCATCTTTATTCATAATTTTAACTCACTAGGTGGCTGCTAAATGCTAATTTTAATTTCTGTTAGACCTCCGTCCTCTGCAGCAGTAGGAGAAAACTCAGAGGAAGATGCACGTTTTTGTTTTCTGCGCCGAGGGCTCTGTTGCTTCATAAGTCATTAGCACCAGATGTGTTTTCAGGAAATGTGATATTTTGTTTACGAGGCAGCAGAACTCGGGGACAGCGAAGCTTCAAGAGGGATCACGGAACGGGTCTTTTAGGCTTCCCGGGAGGGAGTTTGTTCCGATCGTGTCGTGCATTCTGCCATTTTTAGGCTCAGATTTTTATTTAATTTGACCAGATCGAAGCAGCAGACTGTGTGAATGCTTATAAATCATTAATCACACTATTAAGATCTGCAGTTTTTGTGCTGTTTCAACAATTTACATATCAAAAAGTTCAGCTTATTCGGGATATTAGGACAAAATGTTTTTTTTAAATCAGTCTTATTTTTTAGAACACACTTTTTTTTGCCTTTCTCTGGTCGCAAGCGGCAGCTTTTACTTTTCCTCCTGTCTTTTCCTCACCCTGCTTGGCTCTTTTGTCTTGTCTGCAGCTCCTCGGCACTCATCTCTCGAACACAAAGTGATTATGGATCTGGTATCATGGACGATCAACTCTATTAACAAGATTTTTTTCTACAAAGCGACAAGGTCCGGGGGAGCCACCTTGCCCATCACAGACACACTCTGGGGACTACGTGATGGATTCCTGGGGCGAGTGGAAGGTCAAGTGTCTTATCAGTCCTGTCTGTGGAGGATGTCAAAGATATTTACATAATTATGGTGGCAGGAGCTTTACTGTTGGGCAGTGCTGGGCAGCGCTAATCCAAAAATTAGTTCCGCTATTTCTAAAGCACTTATTGATTTATTTAGGTCCACAATTTCAAAAGCACTTATGTATTACCAATGCTAGCGGACGCTAATGCTAACACGCTAACCGCCATTTTGAAGAGGGCAACTGGCGAAATAATTTTTTTAATCCAGCAGATTTGACCATTTGAACCGGTTAAGCTCAGAAAAACCTTGTGCTATAAAGTCAGATAAGAAATATATTTTTTCTCAGCAAAGAAATAATTGTTTTTACCGTGTTTTCATGGAAAGTCCTCATCTTCTGTGGCCGTCGCGGCCGCCATTTTGAAGAGGGCAGTGGAGAAATACTTTTAAAAATCCAGACGCGTCGCGTAGGCCGCTGAGAAACATCCATAAGTTCACCCTCCATGTTAAAAACTCTTGTCACGGACCACATCCGGCGCTGACAGGATATGGTCTGTTAGCAGTCGTCCGGGCCTCTAAATAAGTTTTTTCGGTTTTACTGATAGATAATTAGTTATTAGCTGTACTGCATTTTAAATAAAAATAGCGCAAATCCGCGTATGAATTATAAAAGTTAGTTAATCCGCTGTAAAGCTAACAGATTATTTAGCTACGCTATAAGCGGATTAGCGCATTAGCGCTCTCTAGCGGTCGGGGGCCACCACTGCTGTTGGGCATATGTGGAGCCCTGTTCTATCGGAAATTAAGGAAGACTTCAGCGGTGATTAATGCCATGTCAAAGCTTCCGAGTCAAAGTGAGAGTTTGATCCGTGCCGTGACCTCAATAAATCAGCTGCTTTACGAGCTTAACCGGAAGGTGGAGGCGATTTCTGAGAATTGCAGGCCACCCTCAGGGTTTGGGACTCATCAGCATGGTGGAATCAATCTGGATGAGGATTCATAGCAATGGATAAGTGGAAGGATTCCCATAATTGAACCGTATTGGATTGGACCGTCCAGATGGACACTCAAGGCTGTGGGAAAAGTAAACTGTCTGCCTGAAGAAAATCCACAATCAAGTTTATCTAATCTGACTTCCCAAACAGCCTTGGAAATGGGCTGACTGTCAAATTTCTCCTGGGTCATGAGTAACCGAGGGCAACAACTGCATCTATCGCGCACCCCCTCCCCGGAGAACTTTCTGTGAGCACTTATCAGAAATGCTGGCTGGAAACATCACAGAACTGTGGCTGATCTGAATAAGGCTCATGGACTAAATCTCACCGCCTGGACCTCAAATGCATATGTAAAATGTCAACTGTGCTTGCTGGTAGAATTTTTTGATTTCTCATATCGTGTCCTAATAGACAAGATGTGAAAGATCTTTTTTTGTAATACCACTATCTACCCTCATGGTTCTTCTCCCTTTTCATATCTAAGATTATCATTCTGATAAGGAATGAGATGTCCGCGCTGATAATCAGCTGCAGTTTCGTACACTTAGTCCAGCTTTCGGATGACTGTGCGTACATGTTCCCGTTGTACTTTGGTGCAATGTCAATAAAGATATTCTGATTCTGATATAAGAAAGGAAGAACACAACAAAATCTCCTCCCACACAGACATAAACATATTAAACAGACATAATACACAAATGGCGTCCAAGTGTCCCAGAATCTTTTAACAAAATCGTTCGAAGTATGTCTGATCTTTTCCGGATGAACGGGGATGCGGATCCTCCCATCTGCATAAAATAAGTCTCCTGGCCAGCAGAGAACCAAAAGCAGTCAAGTTCTTTTCGTACTTGCTGAAGGATGCATCCACGGGGGCCACCCCGAACAGTGACGTCTACACAGTTTTTCCACGTCCCAGAGAATGGTAAATGGTAAATGGAGCTTATTTATATAGCGATTTCCAGCCCCCTATGAGGGGCCCCAAAGCGCTTCACAATACCAACCATCCACCCATTCATACACACATTCATACACCGGTAGCGGTAGCCTGCCATGCAAGGCGCCATCCAGTCCTACCGGGAGCAACTCGGGGTTAAGTGTCTTGCCCCGGGACACAACGAGGTATGCAGTGACCAGGGATCGAACCCCGGGCCTTCTGGTCCTGAGCCGGCTGCCCTGCCTCTACACCATCTCGGCCCCAGAGAAGGTATCAAAAATAGATTTCCAACAGGTCCGCAGCTTTGGACAAGTCCAGAACGTGTGCAAGAGTGTAGCTGCAGTTTGTTTACAACGATTACATGCTGGGTCCAGGTTGGCTTTGATCTTGGGCTTTTTCTGGACCAGTGCAGCCGGTGCACCATCTTGAATTGAATTGCAGCATGTCAGACAGATTGAGGATGAATGAATGTTCTAAATACAGGTAGTCCTCGAGTTACAACATTTCGTGGTTACGACGCATCTCCCATTCACTATGAAAAGCCTTATATCGAGTTACGCAGTTTTACGTCATAAACGTTGTAACGCAGCGGCGGAAGAATACAGTATTGTACTGTACGCGGTGCAGTGGCGGAGGAATACTGTACTGTACTGTGAACGCGGTTTTACGTTGTAAACGTCGTAACGCAGCGGCGCAGCGGTGGAGGAATATGGCGGAAAACACCGCTCTGGACCGAGGAGGACGGTGTCACCAGCATCCTAGTACCGGTAGGCCATTAACTCTTTTTTCCCTTCATTATGGCACCCAAATGTATGTGTTTTTTGATAATTATGTAGGGTACTGTGTTAGGATAGGCTAAGTTCTTGGTAATACTGTACTGTACAGGTAGTCCTCGACTTACGACGGAGATCCGTTCCTACGCTGCGTTGTAAACCGAATTTCGACGCAAGTCGGAACATACGTAAATACTTCACATTATACGTACAGTACTGTATTTCACCAAGCACTTAGCCTATCCTAACACAGTACCCTACATAATTATAAAAAAACACATACATTTCAGAGCCATAATGAATGGAAAAAAGTTAATTTCCTACTCTGGAATGCTGGTGAAGTCATTTTCTCCATTCCTCCGTCCCTCCTCTGTATTCTTCGTATACGTCGTAAAACCGCCGTCCATCAAACAGCTACTTTTCCACAGCTGCTGCCTGTCCAGCTTGGTCCAACAAGTTTTTTTTGTTTTTTGAATGTCCAGAGGTCAGGACCAGACTTAGCTTTTTTAGAGAGTACAGGGCAGTATTTCTCTGCCACTACGTTTAGAACGTAAAACCGGAAACAGCGTAACTCGCCTTTTCAAAAAAAAAAATTTTTAAATGGAGATGCGTGTCGTAACCACGAAACGTCGTAACTCGAGACCGTCGTAAGTCAAGGACTACCATTACATGTATATGGTGCAGTATGTACGTATGTTCCGACTTACGTCAAAAATCGGTTTACGACCGTTCAGTTTAGGAAGGGATCAACGTCGTAAGTCAAGGACTACCTTTATCCGGGGGCCTTTCTGGGTGGAGTTTGCATGTTCTCTCCGTGCATGCGTGGGTTTTCTCCGGGTGCTCCGGTTTCCTCCCACAGTCCAAAAACATGCATGTTAGGCTGACTGGGTGTGAGTGAGACAGGTCCCTCTTGTAAATGAGTCCCCGTAGCTCAACGAGGCTAGCCTGTATAAATAAAGGTTGAATGAATGAATGAATTTTGCCAGAGGACAAAATGTTTTTAGTGCAAGATATTCAAGTGGGTAGAAGTTACACTATGTAGAAGAAGAGAGGTAGTTTATTTTCCAGCTTGTCCACCACACATTAATGTTTGGACACTCACACATGCACAGAGAGAACATGCAAACTTCACCCAGAAAGACCCCTGGACTGGGATTTGAACCGAGGCAACCTGCTCGCTGAGAGGCGGCAACTGCGCCACCGTGCTGCATTCATAGTTTGTAAAAAATTGTAAACAATATAAAAGAAAAAAATGCCTTTTTTAGCCAGTTTAGGGATGTTTCTGAGGAAGACTGGGACTGCCATAATAAAAAAAGATATATAAATATTAATTAAAGAAATTACTATGACGACAGAACACAAAACGAGAAAAGAACTTAAATATTACATGAGCTCAGCATCTTGTGTTAAAATAAAAGCACTCTTTAATATTCTGGGTACAGGAGTGTGAAGTGAGCAGCCGTGTCAAAAGAAACACGTAAGATATTGCCATTGATTTTCTTTCATGCTTATCGGAGCGGGCGATAGTATTTTAAATGCTGACTAAGAGCCCAGGGGTACGACCAGTGGTCCAAAACAACACCCAGTCCATTAAATCACCTCAACGTGTTTCATTCAGTTTGATTTCTGTGCTGACTCCTGGAAAACTGATCAGGCAACAATTAAATTACCGTATGTCACAATGTTCATGTCAAACAAACATTTTCAAACTAGTGTCCAATGGTTTGAATGGCAAAGACCATGAAAAGCATCCCCACTAAAAAAAATTTTAATATAATTAATAGCATTATTTAGTAACGTGTGGTGGAACGAAATTATGTACACAGGGTCCCAGTTACATCCAACAATAAAATATAAAAGAAAAACAGTAATAATATCTAAGATATGAAGAAAAACATCAACTAAAAATACACTAGGCACTAGTAGCATTAAAACAATACATCGAACAGCAGCACGAACATGAGTCTGTGTGAGCAGATGAACACGAATGAACACAGCAGCATGAAACAGATCAGCAGCAACATGAAACAGATCAGCAGCAACATGAAACAGATCAGCAGCAACATGAAACAGATCAGCAGCAACATGAAACAGATCAGCAGCAACATGAAACAGATCAGCAGCAACATGAAACAGATCAGCAGCAACATGAAACAGATCAGCAGCAACATGAAACAGATCAGCAGCAACATGAAACAGATCAGCAGCAACATGAAACAGATCAGCAGCAACATGAAACAGATCAGCAGCAACATGAAACAGATCAGCAGCAACATGAAACAGATCAGCAGCAACATGAAACAGATCAGCAGCAACATGAAACAGATCAGCAGCAACATGAAACAGATCAGCAGCAACATGAAACAGATCAGCAGCAACATGAAACAGATCAGCAGCAACATGAAACAGATCAGCAGCAACATGAAACAGATCAGCAGCAACATGAAACAGATCAGCAGCAACATGAAACAGATCAGCAGCAACATGAAACAGATCAGCAGCAACATGAAACAGATCAGCAGCAACATGAAACAGATCAGCAGCAACATGAAACAGATCAGCAGCAACATGAAACAGATCAGCAGCAACATGAAACAGATCAGCAGCAACATGAAACAGATCAGCAGCAACATGAAACAGATCAGCAGCAACATGAAACAGATCAGCAGCAACATGAAACAGATCAGCAGCAACATGAAACAGATCAGCAGCAACATGAAACAGATCAGCAGCAACATGAAACAGATCAGCAGCAACATGAAACAGATCAGCAGCAACATGAAACAGATCAGCAGCAACATGAAACAGATCAGCAGCAACATGAAACAGATCAGCAGCAACATGAAACAGATCAGCAGCAACATGAAACAGATCAGCAGCAACATGAAACAGATCAGCAGCAACATGAAACAGATCAGCAGCAACATGAAACAGATCAGCAGCAACATGAAACAGATCAGCAGCAACATGAAACAGATCAGCAGCAACATGAAACAGATCAGCAGCAACATGAAACAGATCAGCAGCAACATGAAACAGATCAGCAGCAACATGAAACAGATCAGCAGCAACATGAAACAGATCAGCAGCAACATGAAACAGATCAGCAGCAACATGAAACAGATCAGCAGCAACATGAAACAGATCAGCAGCAACATGAAACAGATCAGCAGCAACATGAAACAGATCAGCAGCAACATGAAACAGATCAGCAGCAACATGAAACAGATCAGCAGCAACATGAAACAGATCAGCAGCAACATGAAACAGATCAGCAGCAACATGAAACAGATCAGCAGCAACATGAAACAGATCAGCAGCAACATGAAACAGATCAGCAGCAACATGAAACAGATCAGCAGCAACATGAAACAGATCAGCAGCAACATGAAACAGATCAGCAGCAACATGAAACAGATCAGCAGCAACATGAAACAGATCAGCAGCAACATGAAACAGATCAGCAGCAACATGAAACAGATCAGCAGCAACATGAAACAGATCAGCAGCAACATGAAACAGATCAGCAGCAACATGAAACAGATCAGCAGCAACATGAAACAGATCAGCAGCAACATGAAACAGATCAGCAGCAACATGAAACAGATCAGCAGCAACATGAAACAGATCAGCAGCAACATGAAACAGATCAGCAGCAACATGAAACAGATCAGCAGCAACATGAAACAGATCAGCAGCAACATGAAACAGATCAGCAGCAACATGAAACAGATCAGCAGCAACATGAAACAGATCAGCAGCAACATGAAACAGATCAGCAGCAACATGAAACAGATCAGCAGCAACATGAAACAGATCAGCAGCAACATGAAACAGATCAGCAGCAACATGAAACAGATCAGCAGCAACATGAAACAGATCAGCAGCAACATGAAACAGATCAGCAGCAACATGAAACAGATCAGCAGCAACATGAAACAGATCAGCAGCAACATGAAACAGATCAGCAGCAACATGAAACAGATCAGCAGCAACATGAAACAGATCAGCAGCAACATGAAACAGATCAGCAGCAACATGAAACAGATCAGCAGCAACATGAAACAGATCAGCAGCAACATGAAACAGATCAGCAGCAACATGAAACAGATCAGCAGCAACATGAAACAGATCAGCAGCAACATGAAACAGATCAGCAGCAACATGAAACAGATCAGCAGCAACATGAAACAGATCAGCAGCAACATGAAACAGATCAGCAGCAACATGAAACAGATCAGCAGCAACATGAAACAGATCAGCAGCAACATGAAACAGATCAGCAGCAACATGAAACAGATCAGCAGCAACATGAAACAGATCAGCAGCAACATGAAACAGATCAGCAGCAACATGAAACAGATCAGCAGCAACATGAAACAGATCAGCAGCAACATGAAACAGATCAGCAGCAACATGAAACAGATCAGCAGCAACATGAAACAGATCAGCAGCAACATGAAACAGATCAGCAGCAACATGAAACAGATCAGCAGCAACATGAAACAGATCAGCAGCAACATGAAACAGATCAGCAGCAACATGAAACAGATCAGCAGCAACATGAAACAGATCAGCAGCAACATGAAACAGATCAGCAGCAACATGAAACAGATCAGCAGCAACATGAAACAGATCAGCAGCAACATGAAACAGATCAGCAGCAACATGAAACAGATCAGCAGCAACATGAAACAGATCAGCAGCAACATGAAACAGATCAGCAGCAACATGAAACAGATCAGCAGCAACATGAAACAGATCAGCAGCAACATGAAACAGATCAGCAGCAACATGAAACAGATCAGCAGCAACATGAAACAGATCAGCAGCAACATGAAACAGATCAGCAGCAACATGAAACAGATCAGCAGCAACATGAAACAGATCAGCAGCAACATGAAACAGATCAGCAGCAACATGAAACAGATCAGCAGCAACATGAAACAGATCAGCAGCAACATGAAACAGATCAGCAGCAACATGAAACAGATCAGCAGCAACATGAAACAGATCAGCAGCAACATGAAACAGATCAGCAGCAACATGAAACAGATCAGCAGCAACATGAAACAGATCAGCAGCAACATGAAACAGATCAGCAGCAACATGAAACAGATCAGCAGCAACATGAAACAGATCAGCAGCAACATGAAACAGATCAGCAGCAACATGAAACAGATCAGCAGCAACATGAAACAGATCAGCAGCAACATGAAACAGATCAGCAGCAACATGAAACAGATCAGCAGCAACATGAAACAGATCAGCAGCAACATGAAACAGATCAGCAGCAACATGAAACAGATCAGCAGCAACATGAAACAGATCAGCAGCAACATGAAACAGATCAGCAGCAACATGAAACAGATCAGCAGCAACATGAAACAGATCAGCAGCAACATGAAACAGATCAGCAGCAACATGAAACAGATCAGCAGCAACATGAAACAGATCAGCAGCAACATGAAACAGATCAGCAGCAACATGAAACAGATCAGCAGCAACATGAAACAGATCAGCAGCAACATGAAACAGATCAGCAGCAACATGAAACAGATCAGCAGCAACATGAAACAGATCAGCAGCAACATGAAACAGATCAGCAGCAACATGAAACAGATCAGCAGCAACATGAAACAGATCAGCAGCAACATGAAACAGATCAGCAGCAACATGAAACAGATCAGCAGCAACATGAAACAGATCAGCAGCAACATGAAACAGATCAGCAGCAACATGAAACAGATCAGCAGCAACATGAAACAGATCAGCAGCAACATGAAACAGATCAGCAGCAACATGAAACAGATCAGCAGCAACATGAAACAGATCAGCAGCAACATGAAACAGATCAGCAGCAACATGAAACAGATCAGCAGCAACATGAAACAGATCAGCAGCAACATGAAACAGATCAGCAGCAACATGAAACAGATCAGCAGCAACATGAAACAGATCAGCAGCAACATGAAACAGATCAGCAGCAACATGAAACAGATCAGCAGCAACATGAAACTCAGTCGTAAAAATCAGCAGCAACATGAAAAAAGCACCAAAAACGACATTCATGAACTTTTGACCTAAAATCATCTGACACCCGTCACACAGTTGTCTTACATTTTAACCCTCCTGCTGCTCTTGGATCGAAATGACCCACGAGACCATGTCATTTGACCCGAGGGCAGCAGGAGGCTTAAGACTGTAGTACTTTTTTTCTTTTTTACTTTGACATTGCAACAAGTATCTTTAACAAAATGTAAGCCTCTGTTTTTGCAGGTAGTTCAGCAAACCCCTAATAAATCTGACGTGTCGGGACTCGGGAAGTCTGAGGCAGACGTCATCAACCGCTTTGTTTAAAGGGAAGCTGGCTTCCAGGATGTTTGAGCTCCATCTGCTCCTGGTACAGTTCCTATAACTCCTTCCTCTCCCTCCACTCCTCCTTTGAACTCCTCCAGCATCCCTCACGGACGGGAGGAAAGCTGCACACAGTAAAAAAAAAAAAAAAATCCGTAAAAAAACGGAAAATGTCCTGGTAATTTTCTGCCAGTACATTCTCCGTTTTTTTACAGATATTTCCGTAAACCCTAAAACGGATTTTTCCCGTAATTTAACAGTTTTTTTAATGTATAATTTACATAAATTTCTGTTAATCTAGGGTGCCAGGTAAATGGAGTCCTCTTTTGCGCTTCTTCTCAAAGGTTCTTGTTCCCAGGGTGCTTTGCGCGAAAAAAAAAAAATGGAGAAACCCCTGTAAAAAATGATAACGGAAAATTCCTTCACACTTCCACAGTACATTTACCTGTTTTTTTACGGATTTTTTTTTTTTTTACAGTGTGTCAAAAGAGAGGAGCGAGTTGGGAGTAACGGTTGAGCTTCCTCCAAAGCGTCCAGCTGTTAGGAACCTGAGGAACTCCATTAGTGCATACACACACTGCTGTATAACAATCAGTGAGGCCAACAGAATATCTGCAGATGTTTTTAGATTATCCCGTCAAATGCAGCAGTGAAGATGAGGGAAAATGTAGAATTACGGTAAAGCGATTGAAAAAGATTAAAAGCTAATGAGAAATGCCATGCTAGGGTTGCAGCTCTTTGCAGGAGACCATCTCACTAACAAGAGTCTGCAGAAGAGCTCCATTCCCTGATGAAGCATTACATGCCAACTGGTGTTTGTGCCTCCAGCCTTCTAGTGTTATATCCAAATGAGTATTGTGTTTTCCTCGTGGTCTTTCAGAATGTGTTTGCTGATCACAGTTTGGAGAAACAATTTAGTTCTGTATGGACCAACAAGCTAAAGGCTCAGGGGTCTGCAACCTGTGGCTCTAGAGCCACATGCGGCTCTTTGGTCCCTCTGCAGCGGCTCTTTCAAGCTCTGACCAAAACAGACATAAAACTGAATTTTATTAGTTGTTATAACAACTAAAAGGGCTCATTTTAGCAGGTTTCCTGTAATTTATTTAGCTAATATATGATTACTAGAAACATTACATGGGGTAAAATGTACTCACTTTCACTTTTTGCTTCATTGCGTCAAAGTAGGCTGCATCATTTTTCTACAATTTAAAAAAAAATCACATAAGAATGCATAGTTTATTGTTTTAGTTTTTAGAAACTGGGCAAAAACTATATATTTTTTCCTTCTTTACATGAATGTCGACTTTTATTTTGTCTTAGAATGTAAAAATACCAATAAATGGTAAATGGTAAATGGAGCTTATTTATATAGCGCTTTCCAGCCCCCTATGAGGGGCCCCAAAGCGCTTTACAATACCAACCATCCACCCATTCATACACATGTTCATACATGAATGTTAAAAGTCATTAGATATTTTTAGTTTTACAAAGTATGAAAAGCGCCCTACAACAAACTTTAAGTGGTCCGTGGGCCACCAGTTGAGAATCCCAGTTGTAGCAGGTGTTGTGGCTCCGGACATGTTTAATTTAGTGAACAAAAGGGCAGAAATGGCTCTTTTGATCGTAAAGGTTGCAGACCCCTGGGCTAGCCTGAGCAGGACCAAGACCGAAGCAAACAGCCGCCATCTTAAAACAACTCAAATCGCAAATTTATTTATAATAGCAGTTTGTGCAAAAGCTACTTTAGAAACATTCAACCATTACAGAGATGATCAGCCGGACGTATTCTGACACTGCAGCCAGAACACTTGTTGCCTTGCCACTCATTAAGAATAACTAAAAAAAAAAAAAAGTAAATTATCATCAAATATAATGCGGCGGTTATAAGTTAAATAATAAACAATTACATAAACATTTTGAGGTATGAGCCATTTTAAAACTGCACTTTAGTCTTGGCTCATTAGCCTTTAGAATTAAACCATTTAGGGTCACTTATGAATTAAAATTATCTTTTCATCTTTTAAGAAGTCTGGTTACACCCTTACAATTTATCATAACCTTTCTACAGAACCCTACAACTGAAAGTCTGAACTATCATATGGGGAAAAAATTTTTTTGCATAAAACACTAAGCCATTAGCGCTTAAATCATTCTAATTCAGGAATGCAAAATACCCCACTTCCTTGCCTTTTACAACACTGAAACATTTTTAGAACAAACTATAAAGTAACCGCTGATAATCAGACAACAGGTGAACGAGAGGCACCCATTTAAACGTGATGGTTAATTCAATTCTCAAGGTCATGAATCCGGTTCTACGTGAACAGAAAGCCCTGGATCAAAGCAAAGCCTGGTTACATGGCGCACTTTGATCTATTATTAATAATGCTGAGGTGCAGCTTTTTGGTGATTTCTCAAAGGATGTATTACCATGTAGTAGCTCTGAGCAAAACTGTCCTTGGCAAATGTAACGAAAAAAACAGTTTTCAGTCTAAATGTTAAGTTATTTATGCTTTTGGCGATTAATGGTAAAAACCATGAAGTGGTTATTAATAATAACATATTCTTCCTTGATTTTAGGCCATATAAAATCTGTTTTTGTGTCAATATGACGTTAGTCTTTCAGTTAACCTGAAACAAAATCATTTTTAGCTTGCGATAAGCAAACTTTTACGGTAATTTAGTTGTTATCCGTTCTAGCCGTCAGATTAAAAACTTTAAAAAACGAGGCCTTAATGTCTGAAATGAGATAAAACGCAGCTCCATTTAAAGCGAAGTGCGACTTTCACTCCAAAAATTGCTTTCAAGCCGATCTCAGACACAAAAAAGAAAAAAAAAAAACTACTATTGTTCATCGTATCGACTGAGTGAACAAATACAAAGCAGCATAAATCAATCTTTTGCGTAAACATTGCTCAAGGTTAAGCTTTTTGCCAGCAGACGCCTGAGTGGAGCTTTTGTGTTAGGTTGATCCAAAAGGGAGTCGACGACAATACTCAGCAGACTTCATAGAAAAAATTTTAAAAAAAAACGTAGACAAAAGCATCTTTTACCTAGCTAATGAAAAACAACTTCATGTCATCACCTTTAGCTGGTTTATTTATTTATTTCTAACAGACAGAAAAGACAATCAAGAAAGAAAAAGAAATAAAATAGGATAACACAACTAAAAAGTTAATACAAATAATTATGCCCAAGTGACATGCAAATTTTATGTTTTCTGTTCGAAAAGGAGCAGGTAGAAGATACAATATCTTATAATGTCCTGCCCCTTTCATACTCATCAATTTATAATCAATTAACTGTCAAAACACCAAAACGAGACAACTTGTTTCCACTTTACATGATATTTAAAGATAAACAATTACTGTATCTAAACACTATTTATATCATCAATTGCATTTGTAGACTTTAAAACACTCATCTTATAGAGCGTATTTTGCAATAAGTTCCTTTTTAAATAGTTTTTTAAGCTGGTTTATATTTGTACTTTTTTAAAAATTCATCATTCAATCCATTCCATACATTTACTCCACACACCGACAAACAAAAACTCTTCTTTGTTGTTCTAATACATTGTTTTTTAAAATGTCCTTAAACCCCCCCTCTCTGTCACAAAACATTTTCTGTATATTGGGTGGAAGTTGATGATTTTTAACCTTAAACATGAACAGTTATTTATGCTTTTGGCGATTAATGTTAAAACCATGAAGTCGTTATTAACATTAACATATTCTTCTTTGATTTTATGCCAAATAAAATCTGTTTTCGTGTCAACATGACCTTTAGTCTTTCATCCATAAAGTGCAGTCTTAAAATGGCTCTTACCTCAAAATTTTTATGTACCGTATTTTTCAGAGTATAGGTTGCACCTTTTTATCATTTTTGCATGGCCTGCGACCTATACTCAGGTGCAACCTATATATGGCTTTTTATCACTTTCGGCGAAACAAATTTTTAAATCCAGCTCATTTCACAATTACGTTCATTTATTAAGGAAAAGTTCAGCTCAGACACATATTTGCTATAATTTTTATCAAACAAATAATTGTTTTTAAGTGTTAATCTTCTTAAAAGCCTTGCTGTGCGCTCCTGTGGCAGACATTTGCAGCAGAGCTAAACGTAGGTGCGACCTATCTAGGGATTTTTCCAATCTATTGGTAATAATTGGACAATGCGACCTATACACAGGTACGACCTATACTCCGAAAAATACGGTAATTGTTTATTATTTACCTTATAACCGCCGCATTATATTTTATGATAATTAACATAAACAAAAAAACAACAGTACCTCCCCCTCAAACATCACCACCAAGTGATCTGAGTCTTCTGTCCAGGTGGGCCTTGAAGAAAGTAGTGATTAGGCTGGAGTCAACGACAAGGAGCTTTGCGATCCAGGATCCCTCTTCTGGTCCATACCCCTCCCAGTTGGTGAGTTGGGGGGTGGAGGGAGGTTGGTAGGAGTGCAAAGGGGACTCTCTGAATCAGGTTTACCTGAGAGACATGGAATGTGGGATGGATCCGCAACTTTCTTGTTCGGGGTTGTATGGAACCAGGATCCACTGGGGATTGGTGATGGCTGCCCTTGTCCTGCGGATGGTTGGTTGCCGCTCCTTCTTCTTGAACACGTGGGGCTGGTGGCTACAAACTCCTTCACATCTTGGTTTAAGGAGGGCTGCCAAAAGTGTTGCTTGACCAGGGAGAGCACGCATGTGGAATCTGGATGATGGAACAATTTCCTTGTGTGCAGTCAATCCAGTACCATTGCCCCGATGCACAAAGAAACAAACAAGGTCACAGCTGGTCCAGTACCTCGGTCTGGTTCTGATTCCTGAGGCTTACAGATGTCCTTCTATATGGAATAAGTAAGGGTTTTGACAACAAAGGAAAAGGAGGGGATGTTCTCATTACACTCCGGGCAGTCAGAAGAAGACTGACGAGGTAAAGCTCTCTGTTTACTACAACCAGGAGCTAGGTCATGGTAAATAGTTGGAACTTTAGGTAGGTCAGCATCTTCCACAATCGTAGACTCTTTTATAATTGTGGGGGGCAGCTGCCCGTAAACATTTCTCTGGACAATGCATGTTCCCTTGTTCCACCATTTTTTTTCCAGACCAATTGATTACAGGATTGTGTTTTCTGTGCCATGGGAAACTAAGAATTAATTGTGTCGAATTAATTGTGAATCCATTGTGTTTTTCATGGTGATTTCCAGATACGAACAGGTGGCTTTTGTGAGTCTTGAGCTGTAATTGGGCGAAACTTTCTCCGGTAAAGCCTGCCACCATTAGGGGATGCTGGAGTGTCTGAGTCGGGATGGTCAAAGGATCTACCAGGTCTTTACTGATTAAATTTTGTTCAGCTCTGTAGTCGACGAAGGCAGGGACATACAGTCTCTCTTGCTTACTAAAAATGATTGTGGGTAGTAGCAGTCGAGAAGCAGGGGAAAATGAAGAGTTTCCCAACAATACCCTCTGCTTCTTGGGGGAGATGGCTACTTTTCCACAATGCGGACAGTGAGTAAGGAAATGTCCTTTGTAGCATATATGTTAATATATGTCTTGATAGCAGTTATAGCTATAATGAAGTCTGGGCTATCAGAAGTTAAGTTTCTGCTCAAAGGGGTGTTGGAAAGGTAAATAATGACGCAGACAGATAAATAAGATTTGATGTTGGTACGGTACCATATATTGGGATTTATATAATAAAAAAGAATGACAAACACAAAACCAATAACCCCAATATTTACAATCTGCAGACAAGTTTGGTTAATTTATGATAAAGTGCACTTATAATTTTCAACTAGTTCAGCAAATCGCAATACAATTCCAAAAGAACAAGAACCATCTGTGTAACGGGTACAGTCCAGAAATTGAATGTCCATATAACAAGAACAATCCAGGAAGATAGTTGTAGTCCATAAATTGAAGATGAGGTGAGTATGAATGAAAATGGAGGGAGAAAAACAACAGGGCTCAGCAGCCTCCTACCAAACCCGCAGGGCCCAATGCTGAAGTCAGGTGAAACAGGACCTTTATTACTCCAGAGTCTGCTAACTTGAGGTAAAATACTCAACATCATGTTAAGGCTAAATAAAATTGACTGTTTTACAAATTCCAATGCATTGGCATGCCAATCAGGCATGCTGTGCCCCAAAATACCCATAGATATTTCTTGTAGTTATGGTATAATATACTGGTAGAATACTGACCATTGGTAAACGTGAACACGAAGATGAAATATCAAACTTAAGAGAAGTTTCTCATTTTTTGTCAGATAAGGAGCCCGTAGCTAGTTATAGTAGTGAAGGTACACAAACTACAAATGAAAGTCAATTAGATGTCAAAGAACATGAAGTAAGCATGAATATATTCAGGCCAGGCTGCATTACAAAATACTGATTTTGGGGAACAGGTGCAAGTGGGCGTGGCAGGACTACAGAGCAGAGGCTAACAGTGGAAAAGTACTGGGAATAACAAACTGGTGGGAATACAGAGCAAAAGCACCAAATGCAAGAATCACAAAGCAAAATAACAAAGGGGGAGTAGAAAAATATATATCAACAAAACTACCAACAAATAATCTAAAAGACATATCCTGGCTTTCTAGGCACAGCCATGGTGTTGATGGGATCCGTTTTGGTGGCCTTAGTATCACTTCTCTCGTTTTTTGCAGATGATGTGGTCCTATTGGCTTCATCAGGTCGTGATCTACAACTTTTGCTGGAGCGGTTTGCAGCCGAGTGTGACGCGGCCGGGATGAGGATCAGTTCCTCCAAATCAGAGGCCATGGTCTTGAGCCGGAAAAGGGCTCTACCCTTTTCCGGGTCGGGGAGGAGGTCCTGCCCCAAATGGAAAAGTTCAAGTATCTCAGGGTCTTGTTCGCGAATGATGGAAAAATGTAGCCAGAGATTGATGGCGAATAGGTGTGGCGTCTGCTGTGAAGCGGGCGCTGTACCGGTCTGTCGTGGTGAAGAGAGAGCTGAGTCAAAAGGCAAAGCTCTCAATTTACCGATCGATCTACGTTCCTACCCTCATCTATGGTCATGAGCTTTGGGTTGTGACCGAAAGAACGAGATCTCGGATACAAGCGGCTGAAATGAGTTTTCTCCGCAGGGTGTCTGGACTCTCCCTTAGAGATAGGGTGAGAAGCTCAGTCATCCGGGAGGGACTCGGAGTAGAGCCGCTGCTTCTCCACATCGAGAGGAGCCAGTTGAGGTGGCTCGGGCATCTGGTTAGGATGCCTCCTGGACGCCTCCCTGGTGAGGTGTTCCGGGCATGTCCCACCGGGAGGAGACCCAGAGGAAGACCCAGGACGCGCTGGAGGGACTATGTTTCTCGGCTGGACTGGGAACGCCTTGGGATTCCCCCAGAGGAGCTGCTCCAAGTGGCTGGGGAGAGGGAAGTCTGGGCCTCCCTACTTAGGCTGCTACCCCGTGACCCTACCTTGGATAAGTGGGGAAAAATGGATGGATGGATGGATGGATGAATATATCCTGACAGTCTTTGATTCTGTTTTCTCCCTCTTGATTCCATTTACATTCTGGGTTTATTTTACCAACTCACAAGTGTATTTTGATCATGTATTAAAATATTACATGTGTTACATGCACTGGGCATGTAATTTATTTAAGTCAGAAGACAGAGTTGTTTAAAGGTTTTTGAGTTGATAACTGACTACAGCTGTTGCTTAATTAAAGCATGCTGTAGGTGGGGTGGTTGCTCTCTCAATATTAGGTCCAGACCGCAGAAGAAGAGAAGAGGTCCGAAGCAGCAGCAGAGTGAGTGGAGCCATGGTCGAGTGAAGTAGCCGAATGGAGAAGCCGAATGAAGGTTCGAAGCAGTAGCCGATGAGAGCCGTAGCCGATGAAGCCGAAGGAAGCCGAATGAATCCGAAGAGAGGTGATGTCGAAGGAAGCCGAAGAAAGCCAAAGGAAGCCAAAGGAAGTCGAAGTAAAACAGCAGAAGAAGAAACCGTGAGAAGCTGAAGTAAATAACCATGAGAAGCCGAAGTAAACAGCCGAAGCTGACGAAGGAGGAAGTCGTGAGAACCAAAGAGGAAGAGCAGGGGAGGACCTGTTGTGGCTGCTAATCTGGATCCGATCTGGTGAAACCGATTGCTACGTTTTCGCATTTTTTTTTGTTTTTCATTAGGTGCTTTTGACCTTAGCTGGGAACCGCCCGGTGCTTCGACGGCTCCGTAGGAGCTGGCCGCCTGTGGTTCCTTTATGTTTATTTGAATTGGCTCACCAGATCCATCTTTCCTTTATTACTTTATTTTTGTGGACACGAAGACGCTGAGAGCCTAAAATAAACTATTTTTTAAACCATCCGTTCCGTGTCTCGTGTCCCTCTATATGATATGTGCCTCCAGGTCGTAACAACATGCTAGACTTTTGGTAGTGCTCAATAGATATTACAGTATTTTCTGGTGTATAGGTCGCACCTGTGTATAGGTCGCATTGTCCAATTATCACCAATAGATTGGAAAAATCCCTAGATAGGTCGCACTGGTGTATAGGTCGCACCTACGTTTAGCTCTGCTGCAAATGTCTGCCACAGGAGCGCACAGCAAGGCTTTTAAGAAGATTAACACTTAAAAACAATTATTTGTTTGATAAAAATTATAGCAAATATATGTCTGAGCTGAACTTTTCCTTAATAAATGAACGTAATTGTGAAATGAGCTGGATTTAAAAATTTGTTTCACCGAAAGTGATAACAAGCCATATATAGGTTGCACCTGAGTATAGGTCGCAGGCCTTGAAAAAACCATAAAAAGGTGCGACCTATACACCGGAAAATACGGGTAATGTTATTTTTATCACAGATGACACAAATTTCAAAAAATTCAAATTAATTTAGTAAATGTGTGTATTTGGACATCTGTTATAGCTTAAAGAATTAGCTAGCTGCCTAGATAGAGCCACGTTTTACCTAGGAGCCCATTGTTCCCATAAAGTAAAAGCCTTTTTTATAAAAAAAAAATAATAATGTTTGGGTGCTCAGCGATCTCTACGGGTATGGAAGGGTATTGCTGTCATCCATGAAATAATAATTTTTGATATTATGTAGTAAAAATGTGATAAGTATGTAGTAAAAACGTGATATTATGTAGTAAAAACGTGATATTATGTAGTAAAAACATAATATCACGTTTTTACTACATAATATCACGTTTTTACTACATACTATCACGTTTTTACTACAAACTTATCACGTTTTTACTACATAATATCACGTTTTTACTACATACTATCACGTTTTTACTACATAATATCATTTTTTTTACTAATAATATCACGTTTTTACTACATAATATCATTTTTTTACTAAAAATATCACGTTGTTGCTACATAGTATCACGTTTTTAACTACATAATATCAAAAATTATTATTTCATGGATGACAGCAATACCCTTCCTTACTACGGGGGCCTCTTTTTATCTGCAACATTAAGGCAGTACAAGGCAGTTTTCACGCTGGCAGCTGCAGAGAGATACCAGCTTAACATGAGACGAGTGCAGTCGCAGTCACTTCAACAATGCAAACC